>JAASAO010003073.1:0-81797 GCA_017311375.1 Mytilus coruscus
TTTTCTTATTGTATGAATTGTTATACTGTTCAATTTCTAAACGCTTGTATAAACGTTCAACTTGGACAATTTTTGTCCACAAGTTATGCTTTGAAATGTATTAACGGGTTTTACTCTCGGTGATTAACTTAAAAACTCGGAAAAGCTGCCTTAAAAAACAAATGGACTTCTACATAACATGAGAATATGAAAAAAATTTGAAAATATAGTTCATGTAAACGATTCAGCGTAACTACCAACGCACTTCGGCGAAGATATGAAGAAGATAGCGTCACAATGTAACCATTGCAATTCAGTGTGATCAAAACACACTACAGTTTCCGTACATTTTAATAAAAAAAAATATTTTAATATAAATAAATATATAAATATATACTTTTAGACTGTGTATATGTAATTGAAGTAATATTTTTGTTTTATTAGTGGTGAAATGTATACAGTATGTTGCTCTGTTAATGAAAAAGAAAAAGGAATAGATTGTTTGAATCGTAAGTTGTAACTTATTAGTTTTATATATTCCTCCAAACTGTTCTTTCTGAATCCTAAAAACTGTTAGTCCACCTCAATTTGTCAACATATATAGAGAATTATATGTCTCAAAAAAGGCAAATGAGCGATCTCGTATTTTACTGATTGAATAAAATCAAGTTTTACGTGTTTTAGTGGTACAGATACTTGATTATGCAACTGCAATGTTTGGAATACAATCAAAATATTAAAAATATTGTATTTGCATCAATGCAGTATTGCATATGCTGTTGTAGTCAATGTCGACTTTGTAGAATACAAACAGAGATCTTGTCAGTTGTTAAAAGGAAAATGCTAAGGTGTTGCAAACGGGAAATTTAAAAAAAAGAAGCAAAACCATGCGGAATAAAACAAGATAGAAAGGAACAAGACGTGCAATAATCTGATGCTAGAAATAAGTTTAGGCCATACGGTTACCTATATAATTGCAACATTGTGTAACATCAACTTATTTGAACTTTAATGGATAGTTGTCTCATTGGCAATCATACCTCATCTCCTAATTTCTATAAGTTTTAAAGGAATACACTTTTATTCCTTTTCATTACATAATCGTGATTCTATTTCTTATTTTACTAAAAATCTAGTTTAAATTTTGAAAGATTGACTATTTGGCTGCTGCTTCACAGTTAGCGCTACAAATTAAATGCAGATTTAGGACATTAATATATAATATAAATGAGGTATGAATATCACAAATGATTTGAACGACACACTCAGTCCGATTTTATACGATACTAGCTCATTAAGAAACAGTCCATTACGCAGACGAATTATTTTCAACCGAGCCGACTTACTCCCGAATGCCAATACACTGTAGTATGAGACAAGTTTTATATTATTCGATTTATAACCCATTCGGGATCAAATCTATTCTAGAGTCAGCTCTGTTTACACAGTATTATTTGACATAGACGTTAAGTAGGCTATACAAAAATAAAGCTAGTATTAGTCGAATGCTTAATTTAAAATAAGGAGATGTGGTAGGATTACATATGATACAACTATCCAACCGGGAACAAATGGAGAGAATTTGAACAACTATTTTAGGTTCATAATTATTTGGTTGACAGAACACAATCAAATTGAATTAATATGGCAATTAGATTGGTGTATGTGTTCTTCGGATAAACCAGAGATACATTGTGTACGGGGTTAACATTACAAGTTACAGATACTTCGAAAGAAATTTAGCACAGTTATGATAATGATATCTGCAAATTTGAGTTAGACATCTTGTTTTCTTCTTGAGCTCTATACGGAAAGCTGACATATTGAAAATACGGAGTTTAACATACAAGTACTTGTTTAGAGAAATATCGTAACTCAAAAGAGTAAAAAATCTACAAGAGGAACGACATGAAACCGTAAAAAGTAGGACGTATTGAATCTACTATCAATCATATTTGAAGTTCTGAAGGAACTGTGATTTTGCAATTAAGCTAGGGTTATCGGTTATAGTCATAGCACAAACTAAGTGTTACCGATGAAAGCGTTAAAAGCAAATACTTTATATTGTGTTATTTTCATTAAAGCATGTATAAAGATCTACAAAAAATTGATAACATGTTTTATTTTACAGCTTGTTTTAAGGGATACACATCAGATACAGGACAATACTGCAGGCCCTGTGCGACAAACACATATGAAGAAAGATGTCGACATAATTGTTCATGCCCATATTTTGAAATGTATGTTATGCATTGCCTTTTTTATGCATTTAAGATACAATATATTTCGTATTTCAATGAGCGCGATATTTAAAATACATATGAAAGGGCCACAAAACTAAAAACAATGTCAGGAGGCATTGTCTTCCATATTATTATAAATTAAAAAATAAACAATTTTAGTGAAGATAAATCATATATTAATTTGTCACCATTAAGGCAAATGCAAAAACAAAACTTAAAACTTACTAGACTAGTATACAACATGTTCTTCTTGCATTTAAGTTTATGCAGTAAACTTTTATTTCAGTTGCGATCCCATTGACGACTGTGTTGAACCTTCAACGACAACTAGTGCATTGTATGGAAAGTCTGGTAAGTAAAATGTAAATAAAATTGTTAATTCAACTGTTTAGGCGTAGTACCACCATGATTGCTAGACCGAATTCTTCTGTCCCTATAATGCATATATTTCCTTGTTTACATTTGCTTTTTATTGATTTTGCCATTTACCCTTTTTTTGTGCAATATAGAGACAGAAAGCAGTGTTCATTCAAAACAGGAGATTCGCGTACAATTTGTTTGCGCTCAATTTTCGTTGACTTTATACATTTTCAGATATCAAAACCTATATACACTAATAGATAACCGGTTTTTGCGGTTAAATTGAGCGCCAATCTCCTGTTTTGAATGGACACTGCTTTCTGTCTCTTTATTGCACATAAAAAAACAAAAACAAAAAGTAAATGGCAAAATCAATAAGAAGCAAATGTAAATAAGGAAATATATGCATTATAGGGACAGAAGAATTCGGTCTACATGATTGCTTTCCCCCTTATAGTCTTTGTTAAATTTGCACTTTTCAAAAATTGTGCAGAATTTATCTTTGTTTCAAATAAAGAAATACTTGGCATGAGTAAAGCTTCATCCTGTCCAGTACTATAGACAAAATTTCACATACATTTCATTGCATGTAAGAAAATAACCATCACTGGAAGTTAACCAATCAAATGTTCACCTCTTTTTTACCTGTGTGCAATCTTTAGTAACCATGTAACCTCTAGTTTCCAAAATATTCTATAGAAACTCCAAATAAAAAAAAAATGGTGCTTTGAAATACCCAAAATATATGTTTATGACCCAGAAACTTTTTACTGCAATGAAATGTAGGATAAATTACCTACAACTGTCAAATTTGAGGTAATATTTTTACTACCCTTTTTCGGAAACAAACGGATGTGACGTACTATGATTTGGTGGTGTTACACCTTTATTCAATTACCTATTTTTGTTAAAACCAAAAAAGAGAGATCATTAAACTGTCCTCGTGATGTCGTTTTCATATCGGATTTGTTAAAATCATTTTTGTTTTTTACAGCTTCATTTTTGTTGTTTATGAAAAGGGATGGCATTTATATTCTAATAAAAGCTTATACGATTCAGTCTTGTTTGATAAAAATTACTTAAATCTTAGAGTTAATAAAATGAGAAATCGACATATAAAAAAGTGGCGATTTATTTTGGCTGATATCTAATAGTTTCAAAATATCTAGATCTAGACTGCTAAATATTTCATTTCGTCAGCTCTAACTGCCTTTTAGTGTTTAATATATAAGCATTTTAACTGTATTACATATGTTCATTTTGGGGCCTCGGTTGCCAAGTGGTCTAAGTAGTTACTACTGTAATCAATAGCCAATCAACACTGAGGTTGTGAGTTCGAACCCCGCTTGCGCGGGTGCACTCGACTCCAATCTTAATTGACTAGAATTGTCAGTTTTCCTATTTAAGGTCGGTGGTTTTCTCCGGGCACTCCGGCTTCCTCCACCAATAAAAACTGGCCGTCACAAAATAGTCCAAAAGCGGTGCTTAAAAGTGGCGTTAAAACACAAAAAACCAAAACCAAACCATATGCTCATTTTAGTTATTAACATAATAAAACATCAGTGTAGTAATGATTTTCGGGATTTTTGCTTTCATTTATTAGAAATCAATAAAATAAAATGTTTCACAAGTCAACTAATTGGTTTGAAACTTCTAAGGGAATACTAATGTGATTTTACCAGTTTCTATAGCTGTATCAAAAGGCAAATTATCTTGACTACGATTTTATTATGCTTAAAATTCAAATTAGAATAATTAAAACAATTATTAGTGTGGCTGCAAAGGCACTAGCAAAAAACAAATCGTTCCCGATTTTTCCCCGCTTTTCATCCGTTTAAACGATGCTGAGCGCATTCATGAACTCATTGTTAGGCGAGATGTTTTTCCATGTTGAATTCCTCGCTAGAAACTAGTAATTGACACCTACCTACAAACGAATTAGAAAATTAGAGAAATGATGCTGATTTAAACAGCTCCAAAAAATTAAAATGTGTTTTTTTTGTAGATACAACAGCTTTACCTCAATACCTAGATGAAAGTTCAAACGGAGAAAACACTGATTGTAGTGGTCAAGGTATATGTTATTGGTCATTTCATACTCTACATCACAATAGGAAAATCCCTTTTTGCTGCTTATGATAATTATTATAATGGTTTATGTAATATTCATCAATTATCGAATGATGTGTATATAGGACAAGAACAAAAATTAACCATCGATGAATTATGTTCTGCAGAATAGATCGGACAAAAGTGATCACTTGATATAACGCTGTAAAAATAGGGTTCTTCTTTATTTGACGTGTGTCTTTACACAGCTTTGGATTTTGTATTTTTGAAAGGTTTATTTTGTTGTCGATTAAAATTGTTGTTATCTGGTTCCTGTATCTTGAAATTTGGTATTCTGTTTTTATTTATATGACCAATTTGATATTTATACATTATTTATTAGTTTTATAATTGTTCTGCTCTTCAAAATGTATATGTCGTGTACATGTTATTATTTTGTACAAGTTATAACTTGTACAAAAACTTTGTACGAGTAAATACTTGCATGATGCCATCATAAAGTTATTACTTGTATAAATATAGTTGTAATAGTAAAAGTCGTGTACATGTTATTATTTTGTACAAGTTATTAATTGTACAAAACTTTGTACGAGTAAAATACTTGCATGATGCCATCATACAAGTTATTACATGTATAGATATAGTTATACGTCAAGTAATTACTTGTACAATTTTGTTGAGAAAAGATAATAACTTGTACAACCCACTATCTTTATGATATATTCTTATAATTGTTGCAAAATCTTAAATATCGTTTGAATATAAAGATTTATTTCACTCATTCGTACAAGTTTAGTTTTATTTTGTTAAAATGTTTTGACTGTTTATAATATTATCATTTCAGGACTGTTATCAAGAGACATAACTGTGTATGTGACAATTCTTTAAATTTTAAAATTTAAAAAAAAAAATTTTTAAAATTTTAAAACACTTTAAAATTTAAAAAAAAATTTTAAAAATTTTTTAAAAAAAAATGGGTTTAATTGGTTTTTAAAAATAAATAAAAAAACCCCTTTTTTTAAAATATTTTTTTTTAATTTTTAAAATTTTTTTTTTAAATTTTTAAAATTTTTGAAAAAAATAAACAAAAATTATTTTTTTTAAAATTTTAAAGAATAAAATTTTTTTTAAAATTTTTTGGAAAAAATTTTTAAATAAAGCCCTTTGAAAAATTTTTTAAAAAGGGCCCTTTTAACAAATTTTTTTCTTCATTTTAAATTTAAATTTTTCCACCAAATTTAAATAAATTTTAAAAAAAAAAAATTAAATTTTGAAAAAGGGGAAAACCCATTTTCCCCAAAAAGTAGGTTTTCCCATTTTTTTTAAAAAAATTGGTTTTTTTTTAAATTTTAAAATTTGGGCTTAAACCAAAATTTAAAAGGTTTTTAATTTTATTTTAAAAAAAAAATTTTTAATAAAACATTAAAAATTTAAAAGAAATCCCCAAAATTTTCCCTTTTTTTTTTTTAAACCCATTTACCAATTTTTCTTTAAATTTAAAAAGGAATTTTTAACCCTTTTGAAAAATTTAAATTTTTTAAAAATAAAATTTTTTTTTTTAGTTAAAATTTTCTTTTAAAAACAAAAAATATTTTTGGTTTAAATATTTAAAAGAAAGCTTTGGGAAAAATTCTTTTAAATTTTTTTTTTTTGAAATTTTTAAATTTATTTGGGAAAATTTATTAAAAATTTTTTTAAAAAAAAAATTCAGTGTAAAAATTTTGGGGGAAAAATTTAAAAATTTTTTGAAATTTTAAAATTTTTTAAAGGCCCTTTTCTTTTTTAAAAAATTTTTATTAAATTTTAATAAATTTTTAATTGGAAAAATTTTACTTTCCCCCTTAAATTTTAAACCAAAATTTTATTAATATTTTTTCCAAAAATTAAAATTTTTTAAATTTTAAAATAAAAAAAAATTTTTTTTAAAAATTCTGAATTTTTAAAAATTAAAAAATAAAAATTTTTTTAAATTTTAAATCTTTTTTTAAAAAAAAAATGGTTTTGAATTTTTTAATTTTTTAAAAAAAAATTTTGTTTATTTAAATTATGAATTTAATAATGGACTAAATTTAAAAAAAGCATAAACCTAAAAAATGGTTCAAAAAGAAAAAAAAATTAAAAAAAATTTTTTTTTTTTTTTAAAAATTTTTTTCCCTAAATTTTTTTTAAAAAATTTATAAATTTTTAATTTTTTTTTAAAAATTTCAAAATTTAGGAACAACAATTTATTTTTAGACCAAGTCATAATAATCACCTTTTAATTGCTAATTTTTAAAAAAGTTTAAAATTTTTTGGTTTAAATTTAAAAATTTTTTGGAAATTTTTTTTAAAATTTTAAAATTTAAAAAAGATTTTAAATTTAAAACCGGAAATTTTCTTACCCACCCCTTTTTTAAAAAAACCAATAAAGGGTTTTTTAAAAATTTTTTTAAAAAAGTTTAAAAAAATTTTTTAAAAATTTTTGTTTTAAAAAACAAATTTGGATTAAAAAAAAAAAAATTGGTTTCCCTTTAAAAAAGGAAAAGGGTTTTTTTTTTTTTAAAAAAAAAATGTTTTTAAATTTTAAAATTAAAAATTTGGCAATTGAAAAAAACCAAAATGGAAAAATTTTTTTTAATTTATTCAGGGTTTTAAAAGTTTGGGGTTTTAAAATTAAAAATTTTTTTTATTTTTGGAAATTTTATTTTTTTTTTAAAAATAAATTTTTTTAAATATCTTTTTTTTAAAAAGGGAAAAAAAATTTCAAATTTTTTAATTTAAAAACTTTTAAAAATTAAAATTAAAAAAGGAAAATTTTCCCATTTTTAAAAAAAATTTTTTTATTTTGAAAAATTTAAAAAAAAAGTTTTAAAAATTAAAAAGCTTTTAAAAAAAAAAAATTAAAAGGTAAAATTTTTGGAAAAAAATTTAATTTTTTTTTTTAATTTTTTATTTTTTTTTTTAAAAAAGAAAAATTTTTAATTTTTTTGGGGTTTTAATTTTAAACCATTAAGTTTAAAATTTCTTTATAAAGAAATTTAAAAAATTAAATTTCCCAAGGAAAACCCCTTTTTTTTTAAACCCCAAATTTTTTTAAATTTTAAAAAAAATTTGGGTTTTTAAAAAAACATTTTTTTAAAAAGTCCAAAAATGTTAAGGGTTTTTCCGTTTGGGTAATATTTTTTAAACCCTTTTTTGTTAATTAAAAATTATATTAAAAAAATTTTTAAATCAAAAAAGGAATAGTTTTTTAAAGGGAGATAAAAATTGTTTTTTTTAAAAACAAATTTTTTTTTTTTTTTAAAAAAAAATTTTGAAATTTTAAAAAACTTTTAATTTTGGGAAATTTTAATTTTATATTTTTTTAAAAAGGAAAAAAAACAAATTTTCCCAAATTTAAAAACCCAAAAAAACCAAATTTAAAAATTTTTTAAATTAATTTTTTCTTAAAAAATTTTAAAAAAAAAAGGGCTTTTGGGGAAAAAAAATTTTAAACCAAAAATTATTTTTAAAATTAAAACCTCGTTGGGTAATTGTTGTTTTTAAAAAAACAAAGTCTTTTTCAAGTTTTTCGGTTTAAAAAAAAAATGGAAAAAAATTTTTTAAATTTGGGGGTTTTTAAATTTTTGTTTTTTTTTAAATTTGGTACCTTTTTTAATGGGGTTTTTTGGAAAAAGAAAAAAATTTTAAAAAAAATTTTTGTCACTTTTTTTAAAAAAAATAATTTTTTTTTTTAAAAAAAAATTTTAAAAAAAATTTATTTTGTTCAAAAAAAAAAATTTTTTTTTGGGGAAAAATTTTTCCCATTTAAAAAAATTTCGGGTTTTTTAATTTTTTGAAAAAAAATTTTTTCTAAAATTTTCCCAAAGAAAAATTTTTTTTTTGGGAAATTATTTGAATTTTTTTTGTTGAAAATGCCTCAAAATTTTTCAAAGGTTTAAAAATCCACCGTAATGAATTAAGATAAAATTAAATGTTAATTTTTTCTTTCAAAAAACCCAACTAATAAACCCCTCCCTTTTTTTTTTTATTTTTTTTTTTAAATTTTTTTTAAAGGGAAAAAAATTTTTTTGAGGGCATTTTTGGCCTTTTTTTTCCAAAAATTTTTTGGGGATTTTCGGGAAAATTTTTTTTTAAAATTTTTCCAAAAAAATTTAGAAATTTGGAAAATAGAATTTAAAAGTTTAGAAAAGCCCAAAAAATTCAAAGAAATTTTTACCGTAATTTAAATCTTAAGTAAAATTTCTAAGGGCAGCATTTCTTCAAACCCAATCGAAATTAATTTTTTAAATTGTTAATATTGGTAACAAGAATTTATTTTTAAAAACGGATTTTAAGGGATTTGTAATATTTGTTTGAAAGATTTGCCGAAAGTCTTAGGGAATAACTCTATTTTTCGAAATGTTAACTTGGTTTTCCGTTAAAAACCCTTGCGTAAAACAATTCCATTGTCAACGATTATCTTTTCAATAACGAAACGGTACCAGTGCCAAAAAAGCAACGCCGCCTAAATAAACGGAAGGACAACGAAAAGGTTTTGGTACAAAATCAAAAATTTTAAAAAAAATAAAATAAAATAAGATGGGTGTTTCTGTTTTTCATTGTTTTAACCCCAATACAAACATAAAAAAAAAATTATAAAAGATATTAAGGAATATTAAGCCTTTCTTTTTTTATCAAATAAACCAATTAAAACCCGTAAGTGACCCGCCGGAATATTTTCCTTTACCAAGGAGAAGAAAGTAGGATACTAACGGGGATTTAAATTACAAAAAACACAAAACCCCGGGATTTGCAAATTTATTTTCAAGCCCATAATAATTAACCGGCCAATATTTTCCGGGAAAAACCTCTATTTATTTTAAGTATTTTCAAAAATCTAAAAAGAAAAGAAAAAAAAAAACAAAAAGAAAATTTTATGTTTAAATTTGATTGTTAAAACCCGGGTGTAAAAAATTTCTACCTTTGTTTTTTGGGGGTGGGGACAGGATGAAATTTAAAAAAAACAGGCAGGAGTTTTAGTAAAAAAGAGTTAAAAAAAAGGAGAAATTTAGTAAAAAAGGAATTAAATTAAAAAAACGGCCGTAAGAAAAATAAAAAGGCGGCAGTTCAATAAAAATGAGGACAAAATTTTTACAGCCCCCCCTAAAAATCAAATGGTATCCTAAATCAGCACTAAATTTTGATTGGATTAAATTGGTTGAAATTGGGTATCTTTTGGATCATTTTCATAAACTAAAACCCTAAATTCCAAGCTTAAAAATTGAAAACTAACTAAAGGATCTTCAATACATTTTATATCTTAAGCCGTTCTAAAGGTCACTAAATTAGAAAAGCTGCGTTTCCCAAAATTGGGCCATGTGGGGTTGTATTGTAGGTTCAAATGTAAAATAAAATATTATAAACAAAAGGGAAAAATTTTTTTTTTTACGAGGGTTTGAAACCTTTGGTACTTTTAGTTTTTTCAAATATCACACCCCAAAAAAAAAAAAAACTACTTCTAAATTTAATTTTAAAAACCCCCTAAAAAGAAATTGATTAAAAAAGACACCCAAAACTACACCTTCATTTAAAACTTTTAAGGTTCCCCCTTACTTTTTAATTTAACTAGTTTTCGTTAAGAGTTTACTTTTAATCAGGGAGCCCATTTGTTTTTTAAGGGGGTTAAAAAAAGAATTTTTCAGAATTTAATTGGAAAATAAAGAAAAAAAGCAGAAAGCATATTTTCAACGATTCTTTTAACGGAAATTAATTATTATTTTTATTTTAAAAGAACATGCTTGACATTTTACCCAACGGGAAAAAAACAAAAAGAAAATTTTAAATTGGAAATTTATTTTTAAAAAAACGAATTAAAAAGATTTTAATATGTATTTTGTTTTAGAAAAGAAAATCTTTTAAGGGTTCTTGATTTGAAAATTCATTGGGGAGGGTTGGGTCCCTAACTTTAACCCCCCCTTTGTAGGCCGTCCCAAGCGGACCTGTAATTCGTTTTGTCTTTTTTAGGACTTTTGTTTTCCATTTTTCAAAAAAGGGTTTTTTTCCGTTTAAAGACAGTTTTGGGGCCTTTTATATACACGGTAGGGCTTTGTATTTTAAAGGGCCTTTTTTAATTTTGTGCTTTTGGTTTTACCTATTCAATCAAAATTTTTTTAAGTTAGGGTTGTAGTTTTATTTTCATAAAGTACCATTTAAGGGGTAGGTGAAAATTTGGTCCGATTTTTCTTAATTTAATTGGTTGCCTTTTTTTTACATTGGCCTGCCAATTTTTAATTTATCCGACAACAAAGTACCCTGTTTTTTTTCCAATTCCACCGCCCTTTTATAAAACCGCCTGTTTTTTCTTTACCACCCCTAATAATAAATGGTATCCCAGGTTTCTTTTTGTTTTAAAGAAAGGGACCTTTTAATGGTTTTAATATTTTTGGGGCTTTTAATTTTTCCGAGTGAAATTGGTACCCTGTTTTAAGGGTTTGACCTAAATGGTTTAAACAAAGGGGGGAAAAGGGGGAAATTTTTAAAAAAAAAAAAAAAAAAATTTTTAAAACAAATTTAAAAATTTTAAAAAAAACCAAAAAACAAAATTTTTAAAAAAAAAAAATTTTTTAAAGAAAAAAATTTTTTGGGTTTTTTTAAAAAACCCGTTTTTTTATTTAAACCCAAAACCCTAAAAGTTTTTAAAAAAAATTAAAATTTTTTTTTTTTTTAATTTTTTCCCCAACAAAGTTAACCAATTTAATTTTGTCCAAAACATAGAAAAATCGGTTTGAACCGAAAAGATATATTTTAATAAGGATAAAATTGATCCATTTTTTTAAAAAGTAAAATTTTTGTTTCTTTTTTCAAATTTAAAAAATTTACAACCACAAATTTTAAAAATGGAACTTTAAATTAATTTTATTTTCCTTTTAAAAGTACTTTTTAGCCCAACACGTTTCCTAATTTTACTTTTAATGAAAATTCTCGTTTATATTCTTAACTTTTTTTTTAAAAATTTTACCTGTTAAAACGAAGGTCAAATATAAAATAAAAGAAGCCTAGGAAAATTGAAATTTCCTTATTTTTTAAATAGGGAAGGGATTGCAATTTTACCGTCGTTAGAACCCTTTTGAAATTTAATTTTCTTTAACAAACATTTGAAATTTGATAAACAAGGTTGCCAGACAAAAATTTTTAATCCAAATCCAAATCGGAATAGCAATTTTAATAGATTTTAAAAATTAGGTCATGTTTTCCCTTTTTTAATTAGCAAAAAGCTTAAGTGAAAATGTAAATTTAAAATAAAAGAAGAGGTTGAATTCGTGGTTTTTTCGGATTATGTAAGAAAGCTCAAGTGGGCTGTAATTAATTGTTGTTGTTGTAGTGGAAATATTTTTGTCAAAGGGGACAAATTAAAATAAAACTAGGGTCCTTAATAGTCCATGGGATGGGCAAAAAGTGACTGCCATGGTTGGTATTTTGGAAGGGACGAAATTTTGTTTCGGCATTGGCCTGAGTTGTTCATGGGCCAATCTCAAACCAAAATGTTCAGGGTAGATGTAAGTTTCTAAGGACTTGTTTATGGGGAGTTGAATTTCTTTGAATTTCCTGGTTGTAACTTTTGAAAAAATTTTTCAAAATCGGTCGTTTAATTTTTATTTTTTGCTTTATATAAGGAAAATCCTTTTTGAAATCTATTTTTTCTAAAACAAAAACTTTCGTTTGTTTAATTATCAGCAAATTCAAATTGAGCCATGTTCTGGGGTGTAAATAAGATTTAACCGTTTTACCGTAAAATGGTTTACATCCTTTGGTTTAATACCTTTTTATTTTGAGCCAGGGTTGTTTTATTTTTAAGTATTTTATATTTTACATAAATGTACTTTTGTAAGAAATTGGGCGGATGACATTTTAAAATTTAACCATTGATTAAAAATTACCTAAAAAAAGGGGTTAATCCCGGATACCCCTGGTCCCCCTAAACAAGACATAAATTTTAAAAAAAAGGGTATAACATTAAAACAAAATTTTAAGCCCACTGTAATGAAAATTAACAAATTAAAGGACCCCAAGCCCATGAATACTGGGAAATTAATTGTACGGGACTAAAACAAAAAGCACAAAATTGCAAGGTTAATTACTTGTTTTAAAAAAGAAAATTTTTCACTGTGTAAATTTGTAATTATTTTTTTTTTTCCGAAACAAATTATTTAAAAAACATAAATCCTGAAATTTTACCCTTTCATTTTTAAAAATTAACCCGGGGTGGGGCCTTTTATAAAATGATAGGGATGGTGGTAAATTTTCCATTTGAAAATTGTAATATGTGGGAAAATTAGAAATTTATGTAACCATAAGGTAATAAATTGTCAAATTAAAAATGAAATTGGAGTTCCAATGCGAAACTTCCGAAAACCTAGGAAAAATTGAAAAATAGGTACCTGGTTAAAATAAAACCCATTGAAGTTGCATAAAGGCCCAAATATAAATTAAAAAATTAACAGGAAACTAACCCTTGAATTCAAAAAATAAAGAAAAAAATATGTTCAAGAACAAACGAAACCCTGTTAATTTCTTGGGAACAATCATGGGGAAATGTTTAAGGGCCAATCCTTTCTCAAATAAAGTTCCCATTTTAATAAAAACCGACTTTTCCTTAAAATAAACATTAAATAAGGAATCTTAGCCCAATTAGGAATAAAGGTATATTTTCTCTTATGGGAATTGAATGTAAATATGGGAAAAGGTTACATTTTAAAATAAGAAAAGGTATAAATTGTTTTTTGAAAATGGGTAAAAATTCCAGGCCCTTAATTTTGAATTAAGTTTTTAAAAATATTTAACTTACAAACGACAAATAAAATTAAATTTATTTATGAAAATCCTTTATTGATTTTTGGAAATTCGAAAATTTTTTTGATTTAAAAATGATTGTTTGGGCAAATGCAAAAAGAAAACTATTGCTCAATTTTACCATGGGTCTTCAAATGTGGAGCAGGAATTTTTCAAAACAGAACAGGTAAAACCCTCAAGGCCCCATTTAAGAATTTTTACTGGGAACCCTTTTGAAACCTTAGGGACCCCTTTAACAAGTAGAAAGGTTTACAAAAACCAAATTTGTAATTTTGTGTCTCCAAACAAACCCAATTTCGGAACATTATTTCCAAAAAAAAAAAATTTATTCTATAAGTTTGTTTTTTTCGGACCATTTTCTCTGAGGTTGGGAGTGTTTTCTTATTTTACCTTTTACCCAATTGCAACTTTCCTCTTTTTGAAAAATAAATTTTTCCATTTTTGGCAAGGTTAATTTTATTTTTAAAATTTTATTTCCAGAAAATCAAATGGCTCCCAAAAAATTCCAAAGGACCAAATAAAGTCAACTTTAATAATCAGAGGCCTTAAAAGGTCCCATGATACCCTGTCCGCCATGGACGGCATCCTATAAATAGTTTAACAGGAAAACCAAAACTTAAAAACACCTTATCGCATTTTCCAATCCAAAAACACTTTAGCAACCCTGTTTGGGCAAAGGCCGAAACAAAGGTACGAACATAAGGGAAAATTTAAAAATAATAGGAAACGAAGATTATATCCCTTTTTAAATAAATTTAGTCAAAAAATTTGTTTTAATTTTGTTTTTGAACGGGTTATTTAAAAGTACCAGAGGGCATTGTTTAAACAGGGAGTGTTAACTTAAAATTTGTATTTTAATTACCGGAAGGAAAAAACATTAGGTGTGGAGTGCCTGAAAAGGGTTAAATTTCGTTGATTTTTTGAATTTTGAATTTCCGGAATTTGGTTTTACCATTTGAATATTAAAAAATTTGATTAAATTTTTTTTTAAAATCTTTTACTTTAAAGAAATTACGAAAAATTTAAAAATTTTAAATTTTCTTTAAATTTTGAGAACAAATTGCAATATATAAAAGCAAGAAGAAATTTTCCCCCAAAATTTAAGGCTAATATTAAAACAAACCACCAATATTTTTCGGACCAAACCCTTAAATAAAATTGTTTTGAAAAGCAATTATTTTGCGGGGAAAACCCTTAAGGGAAACCTAAAACTGGGGCCAAAATAAGTTCCTAAAATGAACCCGGGAATTTCCAAATACATAGGGATCTAACTCAATTCTTAATTTTCCAAAAGAATTAATTTGCCGTGGACGTTAAAGGAATTTACATTTACCTTAGCCTAAGGGTATAAATGTATTTATTAATGAAAAATTACTTCACGCAAAAAGACCCTCTTCGGGCATTTTTCATTTTATTATTAAATTAAAATATAGTAGTTTATTTTAAAATTTTCCCAATATTTTTTAAATGCAATTTTTTTTTTGAAACGAAAGATTGGTCAAGCGAAAAAGAAAAACTTTTTAAATTATTTTTCCTTAGGTTTTCATGTTTGTTTTGTTTGTATTTAAAAAAAAGGTTTTCTTCAATTTACTATATTAATACAAATAGATTTTAAAGAAGAGAAGACAGTTTTCTGATAAACACTGACAATTTCTTATATAGTTCAATATTGCAAAGTGACAAAAGACCTTCCATTTTCACAATGTTTGGATTATTTCTATAATATTGTTACATGTAGTAAATATCTGTTTCTCAATTCTACCGTATCTGCATTTTTACAAATAAATAATACATGATATTCATCACCAATATCCCTTTGCATAAATTGCACATTCTTTCTAATTTTGGTATATTGTACCATCTACCAGTTTCTATAGGCAATCGTAAATTTGCAGTTCTAAATTCTGAAATCCAAATTCAAAAGACTCTGGTAAACTAATAAGATATCTTTCTATTTCAAAACTCTTTTTGTAAAGTGAATAAAATTGTCCACGCGATGTGGTCTGTAAGTCACTGTACCAATTTTGTATAAACTGGTCACACAAAATTTGTTTTACTAAAGCCTTTTCGTACACAGCAAACTGGTTTAAAAAAAAAAAGCTCATGCCTTTATACTCATTAAATATAGATTCTATGTGGCTTATCCACTTGAAATTCACTCCATGATTGCTTTTTAAGCATAGCATTAACTTGTATAATGTACTGCTAAGTTTATTTTCATTTAATACTAATTTACTCCAAAAAGGAATCATCCTCAATTTGACCCGAATTTCGAGTGGAAACCTCCCAAGTTCTCCTTAAACCATAAATGATGCAGTTATTGAGTTTTTCTTATGTTTGTTTTGTCTCTGTATTGCTATAACCAAAATTGGTTTTTGTTCGTTTTGCAATAAAGAATATTATACATAATAGAGCTTACAAAGCAGACAAAATTGAAAGTGTCCTTGTTTTGAGAGATATATGGGTCATTTAAAAAAATGTCGAATTTTGAAATTGTAAAATTGATTTAAAGTTACTTATTCAAACAACCCTCGTCATAAGCAAATCAAAACAAACAGTTTTGCTCCTTGGTCGGGTTGTTGTCTCTTTGACACATTCCCCATTTCCATTCTCAATTTTATTAGTACTTATACAGTCGGAAAGCTGACCCCGGTTTGACCCCATTTCTTAAAGCAACAATGGAAGTCATGTGATTACCATATATGGGCATTTTTTTACCAAAAAAAGTGAAGCCCGTTTTTTGGTATTTGTAGTTTTCTGCATGAATTAAAACTAATTTGCTTTTAAGTGAACATTCTTGAGTATATAAGAAATATATTAATCCACTCAATTATGGATTAAACTATTTTTTCTCTCAAAATGCGTCTTCAAAGTCTAGGTGTTGACCAAAAAAATCGGTCACTGGAAATTAAAATCGTAATTTTCTTTCTTAACTTCTCGGGAAGCTATGCTGAATTTAAATTATGTTATGTAACATAACTTTGACTATGATATGTCAAATTTGTGCCACTTAATACGCTGTAATACGCAAATGTGCCACTTCGATGTGTCGATATTTCTGACGAAGCGGGGCCGATAGTAATTTACGAGTTACGTCCCTTTGTTTGAACTCTCATGATCAAACTATTATTATATTAAGCACCATATGCTGTTATTTACATGAGGATATTATTAAAATAATTTTATTGAATATATTTTGATACTAAAGACATGTGCAAAAAAATTAGCGAAACACATTTTATCACTTTTCAGAACTCAGTCTCAGTGAAATACTCAAATAGGCCCTATGTCAGTATGTGCCATAATATTATTATTCCAAGAGTTAATTTAATATTTATATTTTGGTAAGTATTTATACTGCTGTAACCAAATTATTTCAACACAGAAATAAATTTCTACTTTAATCATACAAGGGGTAGCCAAAATATTCATGAATAATGGATCAAGACAGGATTAAAATGATCAAATACAGGAACTCCTTTTCATTACTGATACCTGATCCTACCTTTTTCATTTAAACTTAAACGAGACCATAATGAAAGTATTCTGAATGTAAATTCTTCATTATTTGAAATAAAAGGAAACTAGTTTGCAATTCTTGTATGTGAGTCACTGATTCCATGCAGATTCTAATGAATGGACTCAAATTATAAAAAAAAAGCACTAAACCAATAAATAAATGGTTCTAATCATGAACTTGAAAATAGATAAGAACAAAAAGACTGGGTCTAATATTTTCTTCTTCTATTTAATTGTTTTAACAATTATTAGTTAGTAGATATAAGAAGATGTGGTATGAGTGCCAATGAGACAACTCTCCATCCAAGTCAAAATTTATAAATGTAAACCATTAATATTGCATTTTTATATTTATATAAAAGTATTTCAGAGCAGATTCTGAGTGCTAAGTCAACAATATTATGTTTTAGATCACAAGTCATAAGTAAGTCACACTTCATGTCAGTATGAACATGCTTTGAATAAGAGTGATTAAAATGCTAGTCTGAAAGAGATTGTTTTAAGTTCATATTTAGGACAAGACTTTTCATTTACCTTTGCAGTTTTACTGGATTACTTCATCACAATTTTTTATAATATTATAAACAATGAATGAGTTTTGGTTAAGGTTGTGTAAAGACAGTACAGTCGGAAAGCTGACCCCGGTTTGACCCCATTTCTTAAAGCAACAATGGAAGTCATGTGATTACCATATATGGGCATTTATTTTACCAAAAAAAGTGAAGCCCGTTTTTTGGAATTTGTAGTTTTTTGCATGAATTAAAACTAATTTGCTTTTAAGTGAACATTCTTGAGTATATAAGAAATATATTGATCCACTCAATTATGGATTAAACTAATTTTTTCTCCAAATGTGTCTTCAAAGTCTAGGTGTTGACCAAAAAATCGGTCACTGGAAATTTAAATCGTAATTTTCTTTCTTAACTTCTCGGAAGCTATGCTGAATTTAAATTATGTTAATATGTAACATAACTTTGACTATGATATGTCAAATTTGTGCCACTTAATACGCTGTAATACGCAAATGTGCCACTTCGATACACATCGATATTTCTGACGAAGGGGCCGATAGTAATTTACGAGTAACGTCCCTTTGTTTGACACTCTCATGATCAAACTATTATTATATTAAGCACCATATGCTGTTATTTACATGAGGATATTATTAAAATAATTTTATTGAATATATTTTGATACTAAAGACATGTGCAAAAAATTAGCGAAACACATTTTATCACTTTTCAGAACTCAGTCTCAGTGATATACTCAAATAGGCCCTATGTCAGTATGTGCCATAATATTATTATTCAAGAGTTAATTTAATATTCATATTTTGGTAAGTATTTATACTGCTGTAACCAAATTATTTCAACACAGAAATAAATTTCTACTTTAATCATACAAGGGTAGCCAAAATATTCATGAATAATGGATCAAGACAGGATTAAAATGATCAAATACAGGAACTCCTTTTCATTACTGATACCTGATCCTACCTTTTCATTTAAACTTAAACGAGACCATAATGAAAGTATTCTGAATGTAAATTCTTCATTATTTGAAATAAAAGGAAATTAGTTTGCAATTCTTGTATGAACAAACTAAATATAACAATAAATTTTGTCTCACTGATTCCATGCAGATTCTAATGAATGGACTCAAATTATATAAAAAGCACTAAACCAATAAATAAATGGTTCTAATCATGAACTTGAAAATAGATAAGAACAAAAAGACTGGGTCTAATATTTTCTTCTTCTATTTAATTTTTTTAACAATTATGCATTTTATATTTATATAAAAGTATTTCAGAGCAGATTCTGAGTGCTAAGTCAACAATATTATGTTTTAGATCACAAGTCATAAGTAAGTCACACTTCATGTCAGTATGAACATGCTTTGAATAAGAGTGATTAAAATGCTAGTCTGAAAGAGATTGTTTTAAGTTCATATTTAGGACAAGACTTTTTCATTTACCTTTGGCAGTTTTGCATGATTACTTCATCACAAATTTTTTTATAATATTATAAACAATGAATGAGTTTTGGTTAAGGTTGTGTAAAGACAGTACAGTCGGAAAGCTGACCCCGGTTTGACCCCATTTCTTAAAGCAACAATGGAAGTCATGTGATTACCATATATGGGCATTTTTTTTACCAAAAAAAGTGAAGCCCGTTTTTTGGAATTTGTAGTTTTTTGCATGAATTAAAACTAATTTGCTTTTAAGTGAACATTCTTGAGTATATAAGAAATATATTGATCCACTCAATTATGGATTAAACTAATTTTTTCTCTCAAAATGTGTCTTCAAAGTCTAGGTGTTGACCAAAAAAATCGGTCACTGGAAATTTAAATCGTAATTTTCTTTCTTAACTTCTCGGGAAGCTATGCTGAATTTAAATTATGTTAATATGTAACATAACTTTGACTATGATATGTCAAATTTGTGCCACTTAATACGCTGTAATACGCAAATGTGCCACTTCGATACACATCGATATTTCTGACGAAGGGGCCGATAGTAATTTACGAGTAACGTCCCTTTGTTTGACACTCTCATGATCAAACTATTATTATATTAAGCACCATATGCTGTTATTTACATGAGGATATTATTAAAATAATTTTATTGAATATATTTTGATACTAAAGACATGTGCAAAAAAATTAGCGAAACACATTTTATCACTTTTCAGAACTCAGTCTCAGTGATATACTCAAATAGGCCCTATGTCAGTATGTGCCATAATATTATTATTCCAAGAGTTAATTTAATATTTATATTTTGGTAAGTATTTATACTGCTGTAACCAAATTATTTCAACACAGAAATAAATTTCTACTTTAATCATACAAGGGGTAGCCAAAATATTCATGAATAATGGATCAAGACAGGATTAAAATGATCAAATACAGGAACTCCTTTTCATTACTGATACCTGATCCTACCTTTTTCATTTAAACTTAAACGAGACCATAATGAAAGTATTCTGAATGTAAATTCTTCATTATTTGAAATAAAAGGAAATTAGTTTGCAATTCTTGTATGAACAAACTAAATATAACAATAAATTTTGTCTCACTGATTCCATGCAGATTCTAATGAATGGACTCAAATTATAAAAAAGCACTAAACCAATAAATAAATGGTTCTAATCATGAACTTGAAAATAGATAAGAACAAAAAGACTGGGTCTAATATTTTCTTCTTCTATTTAATTTTTTTAACAATTATGCATTTTATATTTATATAAAAGTATTTCAGAGCAGATTCTGAGTGCTAAGTCAACAATATTATGTTTTAGATCACAAGTCATAAGTAAGTCACACTTCATGTCAGTATGAACATGCTTTGAATAAGAGTGATTAAAATGCTAGTCTGAAAGAGATTGTTTTAAGTTCATATTTAGGACAAGACTTTTTCATTTACCTTTGGCAGTTTTGCAGGATTACTTCATCACAAATTTTTTTATAATATTATAAACAATGAATGAGTTTTGGTTAAGGTTGTGTAAAGACAGTATACGATTTCCTTACCTTGTTTTAGTTAAGTCAAACAATTCACTGACTTAAAGAGAATAATTAATCCAGTCAAATATTCACAGCTGAACTCGCCATTGCTTTTTCAAACAAACACACTAAATGTGTGTACATTGTGTAAAGATGCAAGTTGACATCGATGTGTAAGATAAAAAAACTACAATGTCAAAAAATGTCTTTCGTTTGGAATTTAGTTCGAACGGGGTTTCCTAAGGGGTGATAGAACGTTAGACTTGATTGTTGTTTTAACTTTGAGATACTTATTATTATTTTTTTATATAATTTGTATATTCTTTGTTTATCTGGAAAAAAAAAGAAGAAAAAAATAACAGACAATTTCGCATAATTCTTAAACGACGATCAAAGGCATTACGTTATTTTTAAAAGACGGACAATTTATAACATGTTTAAGTATTATTTTCTTTGATAATAAGAACCATGCTTGAAAAATCGAAAGAAGTCTATTTCTGACCCTAATAGCAAGTAAGAAACAGAAAAAGAAAAATTCCAAATTGGTGCCAAATTATTTTTTCCGCGAAATTAACGCAATTTCAGAATGGCGGGTTTTAATATCAGTCCCATTGTTGTCTTTAGAAAGTAGCAACAACGGTCGTTTCTAAGGGCTTCCTTTCCGACTGGGTATACGATTTCCTTACCTTGTTTTAGTTAAGTCAAACAATTCACTGACTTAAAGAGAATAATTAATCCAGTCAAATGTTCACAGCTGAACTCGCCGTTGCTTTTTTCAAACAAACACACTAAATTTGTGTATGTACATTGTGTAAAGATGCAAGTTGACATCGATGTGTAAGATAAAAAAACTACAATGTCAAAAAAATGTCTTTCGTTTGGAATTTAGTTCGAACGGGGTTTCCTAAGGGTGATAGAACGTTAGACTTGATTTTGTTTTAACTTTGAGATACTTGTTATTAATTTTTATATAGTTTGTATATTCTTTGTTTATCTGGAAAAAAGAAGAAAAAATAACAGACAATTTCGCATAATTCTTAAACGACGATCAAAGGCATTTCGTTATTTTTAAAAGACGGACAATTTATAACATGTTTAAGTATTATTTTCTTTGATAATAAGAACCATGCTTGAAAAATCGAAAGAAATCTATTTCTGACCCTAATGGCAAGTAAGAAACAGAAAAAGAAAAATTCCAAATTGGCGCCAAATTATTTTTCCGCGAAATTAACGCAATTTCAGAATGGCGGGTTTTAATATCAGTCCCATTGTTGTCTTAAGAAAGTAGCAACAACGGTCGTTTCTAAGGGCTTGCTTTCCGACCGATAGAACAACATATAATTTAATTTTGGATGTAACGCGTCTTCCGATTGGCTGACGTTGTTTTGTTTATCAGCTCATAGACATAATTTTGTCATGTGACCTTGACGTCATCAACGTTTTTCATGATTTGCACCGGTTTAAAATGGAATTAAGAATTAAATTATAAGAATGACTGTAATATTTTTCTGTCTATTCGAATAACATAAATGTGGTGCACACTTTAAAATAACCCGCTACGCGGGTTATTCAGTGTGCACCACATTTTGATGTTATTTCTTCATAGACAGAAAAATATTACAGTCATTCCTTAAATAAAAGATGCAATCTTGATAATGGCATACAAGAATATATTGAAACATTTTTGATAGGTGGTGCAATATTTTGTCTCTCCTGTTTCCATGTTCAAAACAAATTTCGGCCGGTTATTTAGAAAAGATTTCGATAAAATTTTAAGCTTGTTTTTGTAGCCAATAAGATGGTTTCCAAGAGTAAAAACTTCTATATAGATATTCGTTCTGTGAAATAATAGATTATTTGCCAATTTACCATGTTGTACTGAAAATGCCTCTAAAATTGGTTTTCAAAGGTTATAAAATAACCACCAGTAATGCAAGTCTAAGATAGAAATTCATAATGTTCAGCATTTTTCTCTTTCAAATAAACCCAACATCAAGTAAATCCCTCGCATGTTGGTTTACTTTTGTCTTTATTTTATTGGTAACAGGAACGTACGTTAACGTTTTCTGTGCCACGGGCCGATTCTAGGCCGATTTGTAAATACTACGTTGACTGCCACGGGCCGATTTTCGGCCGATGTTTTTTTTCCTTACGTCGAACAATAGGCTTCAGTGACGTTGGCGATTATGTGTACTATGGGAGTGGCTACACAGATGAAGAACTGTGCCGTAACAAAATGTAACGTTATGCATACAAAGTGCCTTCAAATTTTTATTTTATTTGCGTCTGCCGTACATTTATGGATTACGCAATTTTTAATTTGTTTTTATTTTGTGGACTTTCTGCTAATTTTTCTGTTTTTTTTTTTTTTAATATAAAAGAAATATATTAAAGAAATAGAGAAGTTTCACTAATTAATGATAGCAGTCGAAATGTGCAACTACTGAAATAAATGTTGATGCACTGTATGTGCACTTTTCATCAAATAATGAATCTTAGTAGTGCCCAGGATCGAAATTATGGAATTATCAAACAAACAACAAGCCTTAAACGTTCGAACAGCTAATCTAAATACCTGATTGACAAAAAAAAATCCAATTAAAAATTACCATCTAGGGATTAGTTAAGCTGAGTAATTAAGTGCTTGTCGTGATCCTACAGAGCTATCTTTGTGGGAGGGGTGGGGATTTGATGCATTATCAATCATTTATTCATATAGGTGTACAGGGTTGTCTTATGTTCTCACTTCTCCATTCTAAAAGAAACCTGGTATTACAATAAAAACTCTTTTATCAGAAACAAAGAATATATATTTTGAATCTAGATTCAACACACAAATGATTGGTCCGAGAACACAGTTATTTCGTAGAGCATTTCTTTTAGACAAAAATGCAAATTAAAAAAATCGCACCTGCTCTATACAAAAAAGATTTTTACAGTGTGGTGTACTACTTTTGGGACAAATTATATCAAAAATTATAGAAAAGTCTATCGACTCTCATTTAAAATATGTACAATTTTATGTTAAGGGGTTCCGTAATTCGGTTTGACAGCTTCAGACATACTAATTTTTTTTTATCTTTTCAAACTGGACCAAATCCCTACTTTACCTAAAAATTCATGCCCCAATTTTTTTTACATGTAATTTCATCCCCTACTTACTTTTTCATGCATAAAATATAAATAAATAGATTTGGAAAGTGTATTAAAAAATCATCATATCAGCCAAATCTCCACCCCCTACATTTGTTTTACGCACAAATCAGAGCAGGTTTATCATTTGCCTGTGTTGCTTTTGAAAAAGAGGCTACAAGTAGAACGGAATTTCTACCATTTCGTTCTTTATGAGCACAAAGAAGAATACTTCCTTGCCTGATATAAAAACAACATGCATTCATATCCCTGCAAAACAGGATCCTTTATTGAATTTGGCATTTGACGATTGTTTACCCAGGTTGATGGAGGAGACAAAACTGTCGGTGAATAAATGCTAGGATTTGCGAAAATAATCCAGCGGTATCTAACAGTTTGTTAACAACGTATGCACCCTGTGACATTCCCTATGGTGTTGGATCGAATTATCTGCCTTTATAAACACTGATTTGATACATGTATAAATATAATCATTGACGGCCTCGGCTAGTACCCAAAGTTTAACTCCAAATTTCGCAACTTTCGAAGGAATGTATATTGTTTGATGGATGACCTGCATTTAGAAGCGATTAAACTTTCAGCAATACTGAGGTTCTGTTTTGGTTTATAATGTAGTTTGACTGACGAATCGTCGTTGCAATTCGATAATATAGTTTTATCTAAGAAATGAGTACGATGTTAAAATTTTGATCTTATTTTTTTTCTGTAATGACTAATTTTAATAAAAACTTACCTTAGATTTTTGAATTTTGACGTTTGGGTTGAAATCCCCATTGTCGCCACAAAAACGAAAATTTCCAAAGGATTAATTTAAAGATTATATTTGAAAATTGCTATATGTATGGAAAGACGTGGTGTATCATTTGAGTTGTTGAGTGTATATAGAAAAATTCCGTTTTTCTCCAATAGCGCGAAAAGAAGGACAGTGAATACAAGTTTTCTTTTAGAATTAAAAAAATTGAGTAGGTATGATAAGTGTTCTTTTCATGCAGTTATAAAAAAAACTATATCTATTAGGGTTTTTTAATCGCAGGAAAATGTAGAATTTTCCCTTTTTAATTAGTGTAAAGTTTATTAGAATTGAAACCCAATCACTACCAATTATATATAACAAACGAACGAAAGGATACATATAAAACTATATGCATTTTAAATCAAAATAATCAAAAAATTCTTTCTGCTGTAAAAAATAAAATAAAGACGACAGAGTGAAAAATTACGATTTTTAGTTCTCATGCTTTTGCCGCTCTCTATTTTTCACATTTTTTTCAGCACGATTTGAAGATAAAAGTTTTTGATAACGAAATTTTCTTAAAGAGTTTAAAATCTCTTCTGAAAAAAAAAGAAATTTTTTGTAAATTGTTGGTAAAAGATAAAAGCAGGCGGGAAAAAAGGGAGATTAAGCTAACCAACAGTATAACCTTTTTCAATCACAATGTTTATTTTTTTTCAGCTACATGTATTGCTCTTTGTATTTGCAATTATTTTATTTCTTCTTTACTTTTAAACATTAAAGCAGCAGTACTGGTATTTTAATAAAGAAAATTTGTAACTATGCTTCCGTTTTCGAAAGCTATCCAAAAGTTGTTTTATTTTGTATCAGTAAGTACTCCATAAAAATAAGGAGATGTGTTATGATTGCCAATGAGACAACTATGCACTGTTTGTTTGAACGCTGTAGAACGATCTCTTCCAATTTAGACAGAAATACATAATTCAAACAAAACCTACCTATGCATTGGAGATTTTTGTAAATTATTTTTTAATAAAAGTATTACCGACAAAAATACAATTTACTTCTACGCATACGGAAGCAAGACTTCTCAAAATTGCCGTTCAATCACCGAAAGACGTCGTACCCTTTAAAAATCTGATGACGCGACGTTATTGTTATCGTCACTGACAGCAAATATTCTTGTGTACTTTAGAAAAAAACAAGCTTGGCAGTAAACGGAAAATTGCGGAATATTTCCTGGCACTGAAAGAGTTAATGATATATCACTATATTAAGTTCTATCCTGTTACCTTTTTGTCTATCCTGTTACCGATAGCAGTATTGCACCTGCAAATGCCAAATTGCGAAGATTAAGACGTTATAACCTTTAGATGAGTTCAAACAACGAAACATTTCATTATGTGTACAACTATATGTTATTATAAACTTTTTAAAGACAAGTCTGTCTACTATTGTCTATCCTGTTACTGTAATCATAGCGACAATTAATTTACTGTCCATAGTAACAGGATAGACAAATTTCTTCATTTTTGAATGCTGTTGTGAAATAACTACAACTCCCTTTCATGAAGTGATAATGTTTTTCTGTTGTGATTTTGGTTTCCAACACAATATTGCACTGTTAACAAGTATAATATTGGTGTAATTAATCAATATGTTGGTAACAGCATAGACATGACAAAAAAGTACCCAGTATTTATTTTTTATCACTAAATGTCTTGAAATTTCTTTTCTCTACACTGTTATCAGGTTATACAAGAAAGGTGCTGTGTTAAATGTTTAGGTTACTTTGCGCTTTCGAAATCAACACTGACTAATTCAATATTCATAGGGAGAAAAATTTAACGGCTGATTTAAGTAGCGGTAACAGGATGGACATGAACTTCACAGTTCATGTACGCTGATTGAATTTAGTTTGTAGAAAAAATGTTACATATAATAATAAAGAAGCTACGATTTTTCGTTAGAGTTATTACTAACGTTCTAAAAAAGTCCCTTTTGCAGATATCAAGCCTGAAGGCGATCAGAAAATAGGAAAAAATCATTTGAAATGTGTTACTCTGACACTGTACGCACATAAATTATGCAAAAATTGGACTTAAATGTATTTTAATCTTATCAAAATAGATCTAAATCGTGTTTATTATTAATGCTCTGACTCATAAATCCTACAAACTTTCATTTAAACACTTTAATTACAACTGCATTTTCCATTAGAAATAAAAAAATTAGCATGGGTGTACTGAAAATTCTACTTTTTTTTAAAATGACCCATATTTAAAAGCCTTTGAAAATTTGGCGGGAAATGAATCTAGATTTGTTTCATACATTTAACATGAGTACCTTTTTTTTCAAAAACTATGAAAGAATTGCAAGGAGTTTATAATATTTTGAAAAATACCTTTTAGAAAAATATAAGTTTGAAAATTATTAAAAGAAAAGTATTGATTAGGCTAGCGGCAAATTTTCATAATGGCACAATACGGATAAAACCAGAGGATTCCGAATATCTGACACCATTGTCAAACACAAAACTGGCGAACATCCTTAAAGATAAATGTACGATCAATACTATAAGAAGCTGAGCTAGTAAAAGGGAGCCTTTACTAGATCGGTTTTACTGAACTTTCAGTCTTCACGATAAACTTTAAATCTAGTGACAGGCCCTGAGCTCAACTTTTGGAAAAATTTAGTCAGATTCTGTTGGCTTGTAGAGATGATTTTTAAAGGCCCGAAAGCAATATTACAAGCCTGGGCTGCAAGGCCTGTGGTTAAGCGTGAAGACTGACTTTACCATTATTAATTTGTGTAGGATTGTTTTTTAAAAGGGCATACGATACAGTTACAGGGGAGGTAATGACGTTGCTAACGTAAATTGTTATTTTCGCGACGTCAAACTGTGACTTATCGGGAAAAGATGCAGTTTTCAACTGATTTTTATCATTCAAACTGATATAACTTGAAAACGAGTTCATGGACCCCTCTTTTTTAAAATGACATTTGGTTAAGTATGAAGATTATGTGTACCAATTTTCATGAAAAAGTCAATAGTGCAATTTTTTTAAATTTGATAAATATACAGCAAAAATTACGTGTTTTTTTCTACATTCATGAATATTTGATAAATATGAGTTATTTGTAAAAATAAAATTGACAAATTTATAGAATATTTATTTAAAACAGAAATTAGAAATAATTTAACAAAAAACAGCTTGTGTTTATCTTTTAAAACAAAAAAGTTATGTATTTCGGTCGAAAGGAAAAATACATCCACAAATCCGAATTTTGAGAAAATATCTGAAATTTCAACCTCAATTTACTCAAAAAGTAGCACATGAGGGTATTTTTTTTATTACATATTTGATTTAATCAGGTAAACAATAGCCTATATGCAAATTTTCAGCAAAATTTCATAATGGGATTTAAAATACACTAGAGTTAAGGTCAAGGAACAGTAAATGGGCTATGTCGAAGATTTTGCTAAAATTTTGCATACAGCCTTGGCTCGTTGAACTACAACTGAAAATCGAAAAAATAATGCATTTATCTCATTTATCAATTGAAATATAACTGATCGAATTCTTTCAAAATCGGTGAACATTTGTATAGAAAGCACATAAAATCGGCGAAAAGCCGTCTAAAATCTGTCTTAAAATAAAAAAATCTCTATTTCTACTCCATAGATTTTTCTGAAAAAACTGTATGTTCTTGACACATAAGTTTCTGTTATAATGATATAAAATAATCATATGGTCACCGACTTAGTTTTTTGTCTATTAATCAATTTGTTACCTTTTTGTAAGTGAAAAACGTCAAAAATCAACGTTTTACGGCTTGCAACGCGATGTCAGACGTTACGATTATTTCGACGTTTTATGGTATTTTTTTTACAAAGAAAACAACTTAAAACGAAGTCGGTGACCCTATCTTTTTTTTTTGCACCATTAAAACGGAAATGTATGTATCAACAACATATACTTTTAAATAGAATACAGAGATTTGATTATTGTAAGACAAATTTAAACGTTTTTTTCGCCGATTTTATGTGCTTTCTATACAAATGTTCACCCATTTTGAAAGAATTCAATCAGTTATATTTCAAATGATAAATGAGATAAATGCATTATTTTTTTTCGATTTTCAGTTATAGTTCAACGAGCCAGAGTTGTATGCAAAATTTTACTGAAATCTGTGACATAGCTCATTTACTGTAACTTGACCTTAATGTAATTTCGTTCTTCCTAGACAAGACTTAGTCCTCTCATAACGATAATCGTTTAGTCAACGGACTTACCGTACGTACAAAATTATCGGCCGGCATCAGCCATCTTATACATTCCCATCCAGATGACGCATTTAAAAACGAAAAAAACATGTAATTTCCTTTGTCAAAGTAATGCCAGGTATTTGTTTTTGAAAATGAAGCCACTAAAAGATGAAAATACAGCTCAGAGAAAAGTCACATGATTCATGAAAGAATACTGGAACATTCATGTAACTATTCAGACTACCAGTTGAACAACCAGGAATCGATAAAGAGGACAATAAGCAAGGGTTGGATTTTGGATGAATTTGTCGAAGAAGCGCGGGAACTAGTGTTTTCAAGGTAGCCGTCGATAACAGCGTTAATATTCATGAGGCCAGCCTTCAATAATATTCATCACGAGCCATCAATAATATTACGGTATTTGTTATGATTTGATATTGTTTCAAACAGCAAGTCAATGGATGTCTTCTTCGAGGTCCGCATTTACTTAATCCATTAAAAAAAAGGAACTATTAGTAGATGCAATGTCTGTGTCTTTTAAAAAACATTAAATATGAAAGTAAAAAAAAAAATGTTAATGCTTCCATAAACATAGAACCAAGAACCGATATATTTAAAATTGTGTAATTAGTGAAATAATGTCAACTGAAACATCAATAAATAAAGGGATGGTTAAATAAAGAAAATTTAACGATTACTAGAAGTAAAGAAATTGAACGAAAGAAATAAAATCGATATGCATAATTTTGCATCTTGAAAACGGAACATTCCCCCGACAAATTAAACAGAACAGTTCGTCTTATAAATATCTCTGACTTCTCGGAAGTATTTAAATATTTAACAATTATGCATTAGACGGAAACTGAAAGAAATTTAAAGGAATTAATTGCCATATGAGAATTCCATAATCTGATCGTTGTCTACATATATATATATATACAAGCCCAGGTGGTCGTGTGGTCTAGCGGGACGGCTACAGTGCAGGCGATTTGGTGTCACGATATCTCAGTAGCATGGGTTCGAATCCCGCGAGGAAGAACAAAAATTTGCGAAAGCAAATTTACAGATCTAACATTGTTGGGTTGATGTTTAGACGAGTTGTATATACATAATGTACACAGCCATGTATCACCATCACTGCTGGTGATCCGATGGATAAATCTGTTGTAGAGTTGTCACTGGCTCAGACGTACTTATAAATATAATTATTTTCTGTGACTGTATCTTACATTAATTTGTAGGATCCTTTACTATAGATAATTTAGCTGATCTGTAAAAATAACATCTCCATGCCTTATATATCATGTACTGTAGTACGACGCTAGATTAAAACTGACGTGGAAAGGTAACACCCGGCCACCGAAAGCTTCATTTTTATGAAGCCCAGGTGGTCGTGTGGTCTAGCGGGACGGCTACAGTGCAGGCGATTTGGTGTCACGATATCTCAGTAGCATGGGTTCGAATCCCGGCGAGGGAAGAACAAAAAATTTGCGAAAGCAAATTTACAGATCTAACATTGTTGGGTTGATGTTTAGACGAGTTGTATATGTATATATATATATATATATATATATACAGTCCCTTGGCTTCTCAAAAGTACTACATACCGTTAATCAAGTAATCACATAATCACATTTTATTTGTCAATATAATCACATAATCATTAATTATTTTTTAAATAAGATAATCAAATAATCAAAATACAGTCCTAGATTATCAAATAATCAAATAATCATAAACTATTTGGTCTGGTAATCAAATAATCACTATTAAAAAACGGCCAAGTAATCACAAAATCAAAAACCCCATCGTTTATCGTCCATTTTAAACAGACCAGCCAGACAAAAGTTTTACAATTAAAGATAGAGCAGAAGAAATAAAACTAACAGTTTACTTTATAAAAAAAATCATTATTCAAACTACGGAGATAAATCAGAGTCTTATTTAACATTTAATATAATCATAGTATTGCCATTCAGAAGTGGGCATTGCCTTAAAAATGGCCCATAGCACTTATGCCCTAGAACCCGTACGAGTTTGTCATCAGAAGGTAAAGGCCCGGGGGAATACGCCGGTATATCACAAAGTCAAAATTAACTTTTATTGGCTGGCCAAACTAAGATTCTCCACGTGCATGGCCCATGCATTGCCTTTAAAATGGCTTATAGCACTTCCCCTGTCAATGTGCAGTTATAACCATGGTCAACCATGGTTGTATGGAGATGGTTGACCATGGTTTGACAAAATTGTTAATTGGCCGACCATGGTTAACCATGGTTTTGATGACCATGGTTGACTCATCAATAACCATGATTCCAAACATGGTTAACCATGGTCAACCACGGTAGGAACCATGGTTATCGATGGGTCAACCATGGTCTTAAAAACCATGGTCGGCCATTTAACAATTTTGTCAAACCATGGTCAACCATCTCCTTTAAACCATGGTTAACCATGGTTGGCCATTAAACATTTTTGTCTAATCATGTTTAAAATGTAAAATGGCCGACCATGGTTAACCATGCTTTTTCCTCATTATCAACAACCATGGTCAACCATGCTTCCTACCGGCATGTACAACCATGTTTCCTTCAATCTTCAATTATCTTGAAACAGATCGTCTACTTGTTACGAAGCCTTGTGTACTTCTCTTCCTTTCTGTATCAGGACTTAACCAACAAATGCTGAATTACAGATTTGCATGAAACTCTTTAAAGCTACCCAGGCAGATCTGTTCATCCATAAAATTAAAAGCAGTTTCCACCTGCAAGAACATAAAATTTTCCACAAAGAATCAATAGCTCCTGATATTTTATAAATAAAAGAGATTTTAAGGATCAAATTAAATTTTATTTAATCAATGTTGTTTTTATTTTATTTTGCAAATTTTCAATAAAAACAATAACATTTATGAACACATTAAAATTTGTCAAATAATTGTAACCCCCCTTTTTTACCTTTCAAACAAAAGAAGAATGATTGATGCATTATTAATTATTTTAACATAGGAATTGAAAACATCCACACTTTTCATCTTGTACAATTTTATCAGTTATACCTGGAATTCAAAACAATTCATTTATCACAGTTCATAATGTTTATGCTGACATCGAGATGCTGACTGAATAATTTAAAGACCACTTTCTGATGTGTTCAAATGAAAGCCATATCAAATACCTTAACAATTTTTATATCTCATAAACAAAATATCAAACAGATTTCCTGCAAATATACTTATCTGATAACAAATCTGCTTTACTTGACAACTCTGGACATGACGTGACTTTTTCCAAGTCATTTAAATGTTTCACTCAAGAGTGAATCCTAGGCTGTGTTTGGATATACGCCTAAGGCAGCCTATGTTTACCCATAGGTATCTTTGGGTACCCATGGTTTGATATTTTGATATATAGAATATCAAACCAAAGGTACCTATGGATAACCATAGGCCACCTCTGGCGTATATCCAAACACAGCCCTAGTTAACGGTTGGTTGATAATAATTGACATCGCATGTTTTCCTGTGAAAAAACAACAATCATTATCATTGATCTGAAATGTTTTCAAGTTCTTAAAATATGCCGTATGATGATAAAGAAAGGCAGATTTATGAACTTGGAGAGAGAGAGTCAGAAATTACGTCTTTGGACGAAAGAAATAATAGTTTGACAGTGTTTACTGTGTACCACTGTAAAAAAAAAACGAGTAGAAATTAAATACTGAAAGTAAGTTCCAGTTTGTAAAAGTTCCAGATTTCATCCGACTGTCGCTATCTTTCTCTGTTACTCCTGTTACTGTAACGTAACTGTTCAGGTTGAACTGCTCAGTTTATATGTGTTTTCAAATGTAAAGAGAATATATTTTTATTGACATAAACATGAAAGGAAAGAGCCAGAATTTACATCTTGTGAAGAAAGAATTTAAAAATTGTCATTGAACAGTGTACCACTGAAAAACGAGCATAATTTTCAATGTTAATAGTCTCAGTGTAAGTTACAGTTTCTTATGAATTTCCATGGTTATAAACCAGATCGTTTTTTAATTCACCATGGTTCAGGTTGTCAAGTTGACAAGTTGGTCAGATGCAAGACCATGGTCACAAAGGCAGTAAACCATGATTGTCAAATTGACCATGGTCAACCACGGTTGATTAGAGCATGGTCAACCATGGTCAGATGTATGACCATGGTCACAAAAGTGGAAAACTATAGTTGACCATCCAACCATGGTTATCAATGGTTAGCGATGGTAACCATGAACAACCATGGTTGCATTTTGCCCTAGACCCGTGCGAGTTTTTTTCAGCAAAGGGTTAAAAGGGAGGGGTACCCCGGTATATCACAAAGTCAAAATTAACTATTTCCGGCTTAATTATAATATATAGCTCGATTTTCGATTGGTCAATCTTCTTGCTTAAAATACTTTTTGTTGGAGTTATCTCAATTTGATGTGTTAAGTCCAGAGAGAGTCTGAATGGCAGTAATGGAATAGGCAGATTTAAGTTTAAAATAGAAATTCGTAAAAACTCATGAAACATACCTAAAATATCACTTATTACATTTTTGTATCTCGGTGAACGGGTTTGTTTTACAAATTTTCTAATCGGATGATAAGTTCAATCAAAAACAACAGGTTTTGGAGAAATCCTTTTCATATTTAATCATTCGTCCTTCGATGAGATTGTATGCAACAACGTAGCTGAGAAGTACTCTCTCGTTTGAAAATAACTATTGATAATACTAGTAATTCAAATATAGATAACAGGGCAAAACTTTGCCTTTATAGTAAACTTTAAAATGAAATAAAACTGGAATAAAATTGAGAATGGAAATGGGGAATGTGTCAAAGAGACAACAACCCGACCAAACAGTAGAAAACAGCCGACGGCCACCAATGGGTCTTCAACACAGCGAGTAAATCCCGCACCTGGAGGCAGGCTTCAGCTGGCCCCTAAACAAAATGTATACAAGTTCAGTGAAAATGGACGTCACACTAAACTCAAAAACATATAAATGAACTAAAATTAAAAAAACATACAAGACTAACAAAGGCCAGAGGCTCCTGACTTGGGACAGGCGCAAAAATGCGGCGGGGTTAAACATGTTTTGTGAGATCTCAACCCCCTATACCTCTAGCCAATGTAGAATAAACAAACACACAGTAATACTCACAGTAAAACTCAGTTTAGAAGAAGTCCGAGTCCGATGTCAGAATAGGGAACTTAAGAAACTAAGCAAAATGACAATGATACATAAATCAACAAGGGACTACTAGCAGTAACTGACATGCCAGCTCCAGACCTCGATTAAACTGATTGAAAGATTATGTCTTCATCATATGAAAATCAAGCACAATCCCTCCCGTTAGGGTTTAGAATCATACCATCATAAAATATAAATGAGAAGAACATAACCCGTATCATGCAAACAACTTGTTTTAGAATAAATTGTGTTTATTTCCGATGCAAAGACCCCATGAGTGAATCAATATTAATACCAAAATATGACATCTTTAATGAACTGACAACAGTATCATAACAATACCCCTTCTGAATAAGTCTTTTTAAAGGTTTGGTTAACTTTTGAGGTGAATGTCGACATTTTTGTGCTTTGTATAGAATATTACCATAAAAAATTGGAATGGAAGACTACTTGCACAATCTAAAAAAATTAATGGTCGTCAACTTTTTACAAAATTCCGTATAAGTGACAATAACTAGGAAATTGAAACAGGTCTATATAAGAAAGTTCAAAGAGAACACAGAGTGTGTAAAGTTTGTAAAATATTAGATGATGAGGAACACTTTTTCCTTCATTGCCAAATCAGCAGTAATATTAGAAATCCCCTTATCAATGCATTTAAACCCATTATCCTAATTTTAACCAGCTTGACTCAAACTCGTAAACTTAAAACTATTTTAGATCCCAATAAAGATATTTTGTCAAGTGTTGGGGCTATATAAAGCAATCAATGGAGTTCGAAAATAAGGTCCACATTGGTCAATTATCTATATACTTATATATATATATATATATTTAAAAAACGCCTAAAAGTGTACAAAACAACACCAATAACAAAAAGGAAACTATAAATGTAATTATTTATAAATATTTCGGATAACAGATATCCTTCATCAGTATGATTATGATGGTAAATGAATCATATCAATCTACTTTGATTAAACTATAACAATCTTGAAATTTATACAATAAAGCAATTAAACCGAACATCATAGTTTAGACGCTTGTACAATTCTAAAATTTTTAAACATGACATAGGTTATATAGCTATTTACAACAGAGATTCCAAAGATATGCTTCAAATAAAAATAGTAATGTGCGATATGAACTGGCACAATTCTAAAATTTAAAAGGTGACGACAGTTACGATGTTATAAGAACGATTGCGTCAATAAACGTTTATTGACGCAATCGTTCTTATAACATCGTAACTATCGTCAACTTTTAATTACATTTATAGTTTCCTTTTTTGTTATTGGTGTTGTTTTGTACACTTTTTAGGCGTTTATATAATTTATTTATTGTGTACATGTGTTACTCGTAACGATCAAGCACCCTCGTGGGAAAGATCGTTGACTATTATTCAGACGTTTTATGTATATATTTTTATATATTATTAAGTTTAACTTCACTTGTTTCGAAATTTTTTCGTGTATTATATGTTTCCAATGTATCCCCGACTCTGTGTAACCGACAAAATGTCAGACAAAAAATCATTCGGCTAGACAATTATTTTTAAAGATTTTTTAGTTGAAAATATGGAAGAAAAAAGTCAAATTTCTTTATTGGACAGACAAACCCTAAAACAGTTTGACACAGACTGTGTTTCTTGTGTACATGTCTATTATGCTTGCATTTTAACCTGTCAGGTTTTCAACTTATTTTGCAATAAAAAGTATTATTATAAAAATAATATATAACTATCTGACAGTACTTGGTAAGAAATTTGTGTGTCAATTTCACATATTATATCTAAAAAAATGACACTTAGTCTATTCATTTAAAGATACCGAAGTTTATCATCAGGGGCGGATTTAGAGGAAGGGTTCGCCTCCCTTACCCTTTATGGAACTAAATACATGGTTTCTACAAGTACCACTCTTGACGTTGTCATATTGGTGGGATGACCATTTTTCAAAATTTTGGATCCGCATCTGTTAATCCTGTTATAAAAGTAGGCAAGTCATCAGCAAGTCTATTACTTCTTTGTAATCTTTCAGACATTTTAGTTTCAGCTCTAGGATGTGAGAAATATTGGGTGCAATTTGAAAACTCTTGCTATTTTTCAAATCAAATCCCAGAAAGTCAGCGGAAAGCCTTCGATCGAATAAGAGGTAGAAGTGCTGGCATGGTAGAAGATATCTGGTTTAAATATCCACATGCCAAGGTAAGTAAACTGTAGAACTGTAGATATCTGGTTTAAATGGACACAAGCCCAAGTAAGTAAACTGTTGAACTGTAGATATCTGGTTTAAATGGACACAAGCCCAGGTAAGTAAACTGTAGAACTGTAGATATCTTGTTTAAATGGACACAAGCCCAGGTAACTTAGTAAACTGTAGAACTGTAGATATCTGGTTTAAATGGACACGAGCCCAGGTAACTTAGTAAACTGTAGAACTGTAGATATCTGGTTTAAATGGACACAAGCCCAGGTAAGTAAAGTGTAGACCAGTGTAGCAGAACTTTAAACCACATGCTTTTACCGGTTCTCGTGCAATCATGTACGAAGGTGTGGATGGGGTTCCTTCATTTCTGTTGAAGATATCTTGTTTAAATGGGCACAGGTCTAAGTAAGTAAAACTGTAATATCTATCACCCTATTTATATAATATCAGCTGTTCATAATTATTACATTAATTGTAATGCAAACACAGAAAAAAATCTACTTTTCACGATCGCAAAAGAATTGTTTTGAACCCTTACAGAACTGAAATGTGTGCTGCAGATCTGCAGCAGACTTTCTGCATGTTTGCTGCGAAAGAAAGCTTACAGGAACCCTTTGAGAATGTTTGCAGATGTTTGCAGTTAGCTGCAAACCTCCTGCAAACATTGCATCTTTTTGCGGCTTACAGGAAAAACTAGAATATAAGGGATGTTCGCAGCTAGATTGCAGAAATCTTATATTCTATATTACTAGTAACAATTCTATATGTTTTCAAGACTTAAAGCATTGCAAGAATAACATAAAATGACTGAGCATGCCTTTTGGTAACTTCCTGGAAGATAAATATTTGAAATTCGGTGCTTTATGTTGATGATGTTTGATTCCTGTTATATATCAATGTTCAGGGAGGCATTTTAGGTTGGATATTAAATTTTTAGTTTTCAAATATATTTATTCTTTGTAAGTAGAAATTCCCCATAATCCTATAAACTTATAACCCGAATAATTCAGTCGTTATATTCCACTGATCTACGATTACTCAATTAACCTCGCAAGTAGGAGAGGTCGATTACGGGGAGGGACTGAATTAATCGGGTTAGTAAACTTATGAAATTCGTCCCCTCCACAAATACCTGCTAGCTGTATCAGTCTTCACGCTTAACCACAGGCCCATCAGCCCAGGCTTGTAAAATTGTTTTCATGCCTGTAAGATCATCTCTACAGGCCAACAGAATCTAATTAAATTTTCCAAAAATTGAGCTCTGGGCCTGTAGGTTTAAAAGTTCATCGTGAAGACTGCTGTATGCACAAAATGCATTTCAATTAAATACACCCTTCTTTTGTACTTTAGATATTCAATTCATTTGAGCACTTCAACAACAACAAAACTTTAAATAAAGCCAAAAAAAATAATACATGTGTTTCCGCTAACCCTACCTACCCTTTTTAGTGCCTACCCTAACACTTTTTATGCCATTTTGGAACAAGCACTGTTAAAGTCAGACTGATTCCCTAGTAGTAACCAGCTAAAAAATGTTGGTAAAATAAAATGATATTGCCAACCTACCTACCCTATTTTTTCAGCACGTTAGTGGAAACACATGATCATTTACACATGTATTATTTGTTTTGACCTTATGTCTTAAAAGGTATTTACTTATGCTATGATAATTTTGCAAATGTCAGATGAAATATTTGAATTATTGTATGTATTGTAACCTAACTTTTCAGAATTCACACCGGCTGTGTAATATAGATAATGTGATGTGTACACAACATTGGTTAATTGTATAATGTATGTATTTGCTGCAAGTTTGTCGCAAACCCGCAGGAGAAAGATTAATGTGTATATAAATGTTAGCCGGTGGTCTGCAGCAAACACACATGAGAAATATTAATTTGCATAAATATGTTTGCAGCAGGTCTGCAGCAAACACTAATTTGCATGTTTGCTGCAGGTCTGTTGTAAACACTCATTGGATTGGTAAACTGTTTGCAGCAGACCTGCAGCACATTTGCAGCAAACAATTAACATGCGCAAATACAGACTCTGTGTTCGCTGCAAGTCTGCAGCGAGTTAGCAAATACTTGCAGGAGGCTGATTTTTTCAGTAAGGGAATGGCAACTGGAATTTTTTTATTACAAGTTTAACAAAAAAAAAATATTTTTATGTGGTTCAGACTTTTTATAAAATATTAAACTATCAATTACTACAAGTTCCGATTACAATCTATGAAAAGATGGCGTTTTTTTTAAATTGAAAACGAGGTTGGTGACCCCATTTTTTTTCATTAGCCAATTTTATAGCTTTTACTTAGCCTAAAGCGAAAAGAAAATTTAAAGGATATTTTATTGGTAGATCGGAATAGAAGGATTTGTCTTTAAGTTTACAAGCTGCTATTTTTAAATATTTAATTTTTTAAGATCAGCATCAAAGCAATAGAATTGAACAACATTTTATTTACAGGCGGCATGCAAAAGGAAAGACGCACACCTTGTAGAAATCGAAACCAAAGCGGAAAACGACTTTGTAAAGAAATTGGCACAGAAGGTCCCAAATCATTGTAAGCATTTTTATCAATACAAGACTAGTGTTTAAAAAGCTGATGTCAGTCCTTTAGCAGTATTTTCATTAGTTTAATGTGGTTCACAACACTACAGGGAGGTGTGTAATTATCCCCGGCTTAGTATATTTCTAGGATTTTGATTGGTTAGCGCACGTCGTTACAAAACCCATAGCCCCTGGGTGTTGCTAACCCATATCCCCGGATGTTGCTATCCATTACATCAGGGAACTTCACGCGCGTTTTCCTTAGTTCCATGGTTGTTCCTTATGAAATATCGAATTATGTAGATTATCCATGATGTCTGTATAATTAGATACTTAATCCACTAACAATTTTATCTTATTATGTCGATTATTTGCACTCATTTTAGTAAATGCATCACTATGCTGCCACATTGCCAATGAATGGGACTGCTGACCTAGCTATGCAAATGACCCACGTTGACGTCACATCGAATTGATGTAACTCTCACAACATTGAGCGCCAAATTCGACCCATTTCAGTTTCTCTGTCTCTAGATTAAAAACGTCTTATATTTGTCTACCTATAGGGTAGTACCCTACATCCCGTTAAAAATATGTCAAATTCCAAAATTTCAATAAAAGATATTTAAAAAATGAAAAAAAAAACGTTGCTTTCACGTTGAACTTTGTGGTCGAATTTCTCTAAAATTCGCCAGATTTAGACTAAGACCGGGGATAAATTCGTTATCTACGTTCATATCCGTAGATATGGATATTTTAACGCCCTTCAGTACCCTGTACACCCTTCGGCTTGGATACTTCAGGGTGTTAAAATATCCATATCTACGGATATGCTGAACGTTTTAATCACGTTCTATTGTTAAAGGGAAAATTGGCGATTTTTTATACTTATAATCATCTTATCTTGTTCATAATAACATAAAAACATATTCACCAATTTTTATCTGAATATGAACACTAATAAAGAAGAACATTGGAAATTATTAATTTTATTTTGTCGAACTTTTTCTTTTTTTTTAATTAAAAAAATTTTAAAAAATTTTTGAAAATTTTTAACAAAAATGATTTGGGAAAGATCAAAAAATTTTTTTTGGGACAAAAAAATTTTAAAAAATTGTCTTTTAAAAATTTGGGTTTATTTGGGGTTTTCAAAAAAAAAGGCCTTTTTTTTATTTTTAAAACGGGAAAACAAAAATTTTTAATTTTTAAAATTTTCCCCTTTTATTTTAAATTTTTTAAATTTAATTTTTTGAAAATTTAAAAAATTTTAAAATTTTTTAAAAAAATTTGAAATTTTCAACCCTTTTTTTAAAGGGAAAAAATTTTTATTTCCCTTCTTTTCAAAAGAAAAATTTTTTTCCATAAAAAAAAATTCCCCAAAAAAAAGATTTATTGAAAAGGATTTTAAACCCAAATTGTTTGGGGAACAAACGTTTAAATTAAGGGAAAATTTTTTCCAAAATTTTCAAATTTTTTAAAAATACCCGTTTCCCTATTTTGGGATTTAATTTTGGGTTTTAAACCCAAATTTTTTTAAAAAAATTAAATTAAAAAATTTAAACATTAAATTTAAAAAGTTTTTTTTTTAAAGGGTTTTGAATTTTTGCAATTGATTTTTTTTTTTCTAAAGGCAAAAAATTTTAAAATTTTTTTAATTTTTTTTAAATCCCTAATTTTTTTTATTTTTAAAATTTTTTAAAAAAAGAAAAAAGGTTAATTAAAATTTAAAAAATTGCAATTTAAAACTTTATTTTTTTTTTAAAAGAAAATTCCCCCTTCCAAAAAGGGTGTTTTTTTTTTAAAAAAAAAAGGGGTTTAAAAGTGCCAATTTTAAAAAAATTTTTTGGGTTTTTTTTTTCCGGAAAAAAAACCCAAATAAATTATTTGAAAAACAAAACCTTTAAATTTTAAATTTAAAAAAAAATTTTTTAAAAATTAAATAAAAAAAAAAATTTTTTAAAAAAAAGGGTAAATTTTAATTTTTCCCGGGTTTAAATTTTTAAACTTTTTCCCGATTTAAAATTTTTAAAAAAAATTTTTTAAAATTTTGAAAAAAATTTTAAAAAGGGGGGGTAAAACCAAAGAATTTTCCAAAAATTTTTTTAAAATTTTTTTTTTTTTATTTTCTTTTTTTTAAATTAATTTCTTTTTTTTTAAAAATTAAAAGGTTTTTGGTTTAAATTTCCCAAAAATTTTTTTTTTTAAGGGAAATTAAAATGGAATTTTTTTGAATGAACAAATTTTTTTTAAAACCTTTTAATTTTAAAAAAATCAAATTCCCCACCCAAAGAAAATTTTTTTAATTAAAATAAATTTAAAAGCAAATTTAAAACTTTTGGGACAAAATTTAAAATTTTTATAAAAACGTTTTTAAAAAACGGAAAAGGAAGGCGGGGAAATAAATTTTTCTTTTAAAAAAAATTGGTTTTTAAAATTTTTCTGAAAGGGTTAAAATTAACCTTTAGTTTTTCCCCTTTTTCTTTTTAAAAAGTTTTTTTAAAAAAAATTAAAAAACCTAAAATTTTTTCAAAAACAAAATTTCATTTATTTTAAATATATTTTTAAATAAATTTTTTAAAATTTTTTCAAAAATAGACACGAAAAATTAATTTTATTTATGTTTGGTAAAACAAAAAATTTTTTTTTAAACCTTTTAAATTTTTTAACCCTTTAAAGGTTTTAAAATTTTTTTTTTTTAAAAAAATTTGAAATTTTTGGGAAAAAAATTTAAAAAGGGAAAAAGGAATAACCCAAAAAGTAATAATTTTTTTTTCAAAAAAATGTTTTTTTTTTTTTTTCAAAAAGTTTGGGGAAATGAAAATTTATTTTTTTTAAAATTTTAAAAATTGGAAAAATTTTAAAAAAGAAAATTTGTTTAATAATGTTCCTTTTAAACCTAAAAATTTTTTAAAATTTTTAAATTAAATTTTTCTTAAAATAAAAAGGGAAAAATTTTTGAATTAATGAACAAAAATGGTTTTTTTTGAACCTTTAAAGAAAGAATTTAAATTTAAAATTTTAAAATTTTTAAAAAATTATTTAAAAATTTTTAAATTTTTTTAAAAATTTTAAAAAAAACTTTAAAAAAAAAAATTAAAATTTCAAACCAAAACCACTTTAAAATAATATTTTAAAACCCTTTAAAAGGGTTTCTTTTTTTAATTTCAAGCTTTAAAAAAAATTGGAAATTTTAAAATTTGAAAATTTTAATTTTTTAAAATTATTTTAAAGAAAAATTTTTCACCTTTCAAGGCCTTTGGAAACCCAAACCCAAATTGGGAAAAAAGGGTTTTAAAAAAAAATTTAAAAAGGGAAAAATTTTAAATTTTTGAAAAAACTTTTAAAGGGAAAAGGGGTTTTAAAATTTTTTTCCTGTTCTTGGAAAATATCCCCTTTTAAAATTTCATTTTAAGGAGAAAATTTTTTTTTTTTTAAAAAGGGGTAATTTAAATTTTTTAAAAAATGTTTTTTCCCTTTAAAATTTGGGGTTTTTAAAAAAATTTTCATTTAAAATAAAATTTGGGGTTTTAAAAAAACTTTTTAAAAAGATGGGAAAAAATCCCAAAATAATTTTTAATTTTAAATTTTAAATTTTTCCAAAATTTACGGTTTTTTTTCAAAATTTTTTTTGGTTAAAATGTTTAAAAAATTTTCCAAAATTTAAAAATTTATTTAAAACAAGAAAAAAAATTTAACCAAAATTTTTTTTTTTAAAAAAAATAATTTTTCCCCAAAAATTAATACCAAAATTTTAAAAAATTTTAAAAAAAAAAAACCCAAAATAAAAAAAATTTTTAAATTTTTTTAAAATTTTTAAAAAGCAAAAATTTAAAATACAACAAAATTTTTTAAAATTATTTTTAATGCTAAATAAGTTTTTAAATTTTCAAAAGGGGAATTTAAACAAAGAAAAATTTTTAAACAATTAAAAAAACCTTTTTTTAAAACGGAAATTTTAACCAAACTTCTTTAAATTTAAAAAATTTTTTTTAAAAAAGGGGCCTAACCAGTGAACCGGTGGTGGATGTTTAATCACCTGAAGATGATGCTGAACTGTATCCAGCTCGTGTAGTTACTAGGGCGATGGCTAGAAAACAACAAAATGAGGATTTGCAAGAAGACCAGTTTGATTACATGGACCTTTCTGACACCTTTCTAGCCGACATTGAAGGTCGCGGTAGCTCAGAGAAGGCCGTAATAAGACCATCTAGTATTAGCAAGAATGTAATTATGCCATGGCCGGACGTAAACAGCCATTCATTAGACCGAAGGAAATTTGTCGAAGAACAAAATAAAGACCATGAGGTTCTTCACCTCCGCAAGAGAGCTCAACCACAAGAGGAAGCAGACAAAGTGGTCGAATGCTATTACCATCAAGACGGCATTTTAATGAGAAAGAGGAAGCCCCCTGATGCTACCCCAGAGGAGGAATGGAGAGTGGTATACCAAGTGGTGGTGCCTAAAGTCTATAGGCAAGACATTATTGGTCTTGCCCATGACACCCCCTTGGCTGGACACTTTGGTATAAGGAAGACTTGCCTTAAGATCTTACAACATTTCTACTGGCCAAGACTAAGAAGTGATGTCGCAGAATACTGCAAATCATGCCATATATGCCAGGTTGTTGGTAAGCCTAACCAGAAAATACCACCAGCACCACTTCTGCCTATTCCAGCCTTTGAAGAACCTTTCAGCCGAGTACTCATTGATTGCGTTGGACCTTTACCGAAGACCAAGACCGGAAATGCGTATTTATTGACAATCATGTGTACCTCCACTCGCTTTCCTGAGGCTATTCCGTTAAGGAATATCAAGACACCTACTACTGTCAAAGCTCTGATTAATTTTTTCACGCTAGTAGGACTTCCAAAGTCTATACAGTCCGACCAGGGTTCAAATTTCATGTCAGGTTTATTTCAGCAAGTCGTGTACCAGTTAGGGATTGCTCAGTATAGGTCAAGTGCTTATCATCCAGAATCTCAAGGTGCCTTAGAACGTTTTCATCAAACATTGAAGAACATGATCTGAACTTTTTGTCTTCAATTTGACAGGGATTGGGATGATGGTGTTCACTGTTTACTTTTAGCGGTCCGAGAGGCTGTTCAAGAATCCCTTGGTTTTAGTCCCTTTGAGTTGGTATTTGGTCATACTGTAAGGGGACCTTTAAAATTGATAAAGGAAAAGTGGCTTACTGAACACACTGACTTGAATCTTCTAGACTATGTATCTAGATTTAAAGAAAAATTGTATACTGCTTGTCAAATTGCTCAGAACAATTTAAAAACTGTTCAGAATAAGATGAAAATATGGTATGATAAAGATGCCAGGGACAGAGTTTTTGAGCCAGGTGATAAGGTACTTGTATTTTTGCCAATCCCTGGACATCCATTACAAGCTAAATATTGTGGTCCTTATACCATAGAGAGTAAAATCAAACACCAGGTCGGCGTAAACAAAATAGAGTGTGTCACATTAATATGTTAAAAGTTAAAACCATATTTTGAGCGTACTAATGAAGGTGAGAGTAAACCAGTTGCCACTTTAGCCATGGTTAAATTGGAGAACAATCATGACAAACCAGATGTAATTGAACCACCTTTTAATTCTAAAACTATGGAAGAGACAGTTAAATTAAAAAATTCAGAAATTTTGTCAAATTTAGATTCAAAACTTGCACATCTGTCTTTTGATCGCAGAGAAAAATTAAAAGCTTTGGTATTTTCTTTTAAAAATCTTTTTCCAGATGTGCCAAACAAAACCACTGCTTTTTGTTATGATGTCGATGTTGGTGATGCTTCTTCAATTAAGCAACATCCTTACCGACTCAATCCACTCAAACTTGAATTTATGAGACAAGAAATTAAATATATGCTTGACAATGATATTATTGAGCCGAGTAACAGTGAATGGAGCTCTCCTTGTCTGCTTGTGCCCAAACCAGATAAAACCTTTCGTTTCGTAACTGATTTCAGAAAAGTAAATTCTGTTTCAAAATCTGATTCCTATCCGATTCCAAGGATAGACGATTGCATTGATAATATTGGGCAAGCAAAATTTGTGAGCAAATTTGATTTATTGAAAGGTTACTGGCAAGTCCCATCCATTGACACAGAGAGCTCGAGAAATATCAGCTTTTATTTCTTATGCAGCAAAAATACTGCAATTTGATTGGTTAATTATCCCGGTGTAAATAACACCCCACCCTTGTTCACCCCGGGATAAATAAAATTTTGCCAAAAAATGTCAAAAAAAAAAATGTTTGCCAAAATAAATAAATAAAATGTCAAAAAATGTCAAAAAAAATAATAATAAAAATAATTAAATTTGAGGACAAAATTGAAAAAAAAAAAAAAAAATTCAAAAGAACAAAAATTTTCTGAATTTCCCCAAAATAAAGAAAAAAAGTATTTGACCAAGCGCAGCAACATCGACATTGAAAAAATTTTACACTGGGAAATTTTTCATTACCATTTTTCAATTTTACATCCTGGTTTTAAAATGAGTAAAGGAATAGTCATCAGAAATAAATTCGTTATCTCGGTGTAATCAGGGGTATACGGAATTTTACACCGTTGTTGAAAATTCATACACCCATTCGGCTGCGCCTCAGGGTGTATGAATTTTCAACAACGGTGTAAAATTCTGTACACCCCTGATTACACCAAGATAACTAATATTGTCACACCAGACGGCTTATTTCAATATACTGTAATGCCGTTTGGCATTAAAAGTGCTCCAGCTACATTTCAAAGAATGATCAATAATGTTATAAAAGATTTAGACTGTTGTTATGCTTATATTGATGATCTTATTGTATGTAGTGATAGCTGGGAAGAACATTTAACACATTTATATGATACTTTTGATAGATTGTCACACTCAAATTTGACTGTAAATCTTGGTAAAAGTGAATTTTGCCAGGCCACTGTTGATTATTTAGGGCATACAGTTGGCCAAGGTCAAGTGAAACCTATTACGGCTAAAGTGGATGCAATTACCAAATTTCCTCCTCCTATAAATAAAAAACAACTTATGAGATATTTAGGCATGATTGGATTTTACAGGAAATTCTGTTCAAATTTTGCTACTGTTGTTCAACCATTGACTCATCTTTTACGGAAAGATTCTAAATTCATCTGGAGTGAAAACTGTCAAAACGCTTTTGAAAATAGCAAATCACTTTTAATTAATAGTCCAGTTCTGATCACTCCAGACTTTGAAAAACAATTTAAACTTGCCGTTGATGCAAGCGATGTAGGAGTTGGAGCTGTTTTATATCAAGAGGCAGATGATAATGTTGAGAAACCTATATCATATTTTTCTAAGAAATTAGATAAACATCAGAAAAATTATTCAACTATTGAAAAAGAGTGTTTTGCACTGTTGTCTGCACTTCAACATTTTGATGTATATTTAAATCCCACTGTCCATCCTATACTATCATATTTATTTAGTTGGCCTAATTTGTTTTGTGTGGCCAATTATATATGTTTACACTGTGTACAAAATAATACACATTGTCTTACAACTATGCAGTTTAGAAATCACTGGAACAATCATTGATACTCATGGAATGATTAGAACTTTCTATTTCACTTACATAACGTTTCCAGAATGATCATAACAAAAGATGCGTAATTTAAATTTCTAGCGTTGTCTAGAAGTTTCCGTTTGAGTATATATATAAGTATGCAGACCCTAGATAGATAGACTTAGACATCGAAAGACATCAACATTCTCAGCAGTTGGATTGACATTTTTATTTACAAACTACATCATACTAGATTGTGACCAATTGGATATAATATTCTGTGGATTCCGAGAAGATTTCCAGATAAAGAAAAGATAAAAGATTGGACATATATTTTGACAGTTAAGTTGACATTTCTTTTTATGTAATACTTCTTGTAAACTTGTGTATAATAAATCTTGTTAAATTTTATTATTGATTTGTGTCTTTTGTTGGCTACAAATAAAAGGCGATATTTCTGTTCATAACAGCATCCCAGACTACATCCACTCTTATTACAGTTTCCAGGTGTTTCCTAATGTAAGGACAGAATACCAAATCAGCATAATCGTTAGCAATTGTGAATATGCTTAAACCATCAACATCTCGTACCTTTGACGATTATGCTGATTTGGTATTCTGTCCTTAAATTAGGAAACACCTGGAAACTGTAACAAGAGTGGATGTAGTCTAGTTTAGCACCATGTTTACATGAAGAGGCTGACACTAGAATCATGGTGCATGTGTCTGATGCAGTGAAACACGGACTTAAACAAGTCATGATTCGAACAGTCGATACTGATGTTACTGTCATTGCTGTTTCGCTATTCCGTGACATAGGGGCAGACGAACTATGGCTTGCGTTTGGGAGCGGAAAAAGCTTTAGATATATATCTATCCAAGACATTTCAAATGCACTAGGCATTGAGCGATCACACACACTTCCTGTGTTCCATACCTTTACCGGTTGTGATACGGTATCTTCGTATGCAGTTCAGTATTTTTGTGATTTTACTTTTTTCGTTTGCTGGAAAAGGAAAAAAGACTGCGTGGGAGACATGGATGGCATTTGAAGATGTGACTTTAGCATTTAGAATGATGTTTGATCAGCCTACATCACCAGATATGGATTTGAAAATGTCATTGATAGAACGATACGTGGTTTTGATGTACGATCGAACAAACTCATCAGATGGGGTTAACGAAGCAAGAAAACAACTGTTTGTGCAAAAGGGAAGACTAACTGAGGCTATTCCGCCGACTCGGTCTAGTCTTTTCCAGCATGTTAAACGTGCAATATACCAAGGCGGGTGTGTATGGGGAACGAGCTTGGAATTGGTTTCTATGCAACCTAGTCCAGGCGCTTATGGATGGCGAAGGGACAAAGATGATCAATGGGAACCCTTTTGGACAGCTCTTTCTGAGGCCTCGTCATCTTGTCAGGAGCTTGTACATTGTGGATATAAGAAAGGATGCCGCGGTCGTTGTAAATGTGGAAAATCGGGTTTCCCGTGCACTGCTTTATGTGCTTGTTGTGGTGATTGTGAATAGACATGTATTTGCGGCCATATATTAGTAATTTTAAAGATGTTTTAGTACTTTAGTGACTTTATTTTTTTTTAATCAATCTATCCAAAACTCTACATCGAGGATACAGATTGAGTACTCATCTCTGAAATTTACGCCATATTGTTTTTTACCGGAAGTGTTAACTTTGTATTAAAACATTTTAAACATAATAGTGAATTAGTGGTTTGAGGATAACTTAAAGCCAAAAGTTTAATGACCGACACAAAAACACTTTTTTTACATTTTGAAAAAAGTTGAATATTAAAATTAAAATTGATATTTCTATGTCCGCCATATTGGATTTTACCGGAAGTAGGGTTTTAAAGACATATGTCCTATATATTGTATCCATGAGAAGCACCAAAGAAAGGTTCCTGCACAATATAATGATAGTTGCAATACATTAAAACACATTTCAATTACCCTCCTTAAAAAAATACGCTTATTTTAGTACAATGTCCACCATATTGGATTTTACCGGAAGTAGGGTTTTTTAAGACATATAATCTATATAATGTATCCAAAAGTAGCACAGAACAAAGGTTTGTGCAGAATATAATGATAGTAGCATGATTATAACACCTTTTCACATACCAGCCTTCGATATTGGGCTGATTTAAGTATAATGTCCGCCATATTGGATTTTACCGAAAGTGGTGCATTTTTTCAGATTGCCTCCCTATCTGAAATCAAAGAGTAATACTAGAAGAAGCTTTGTGCCAAGTTTCATGCTTGTAGCAGGAGGTGCACAATTTTTCACGAAGCCGCCGTACTATACATCCCCATGCTGTATCAAATATTCAATCACAATTCAAATTCAGAGTTGTTTTAAGCTTAAATGTTGTGTCTATACTTGCTCAACTGTTCGGGGTTTGACCTCTGCAGGAAAATCTGGTTTGCTGTCTCTCTGACAGCCTCTTGTTTGTTTTATGCGACGGTTATGTTGAACAAACACATATAACTGATAATGTAATAAAAATGCATGCATGTTTTCTCACTTTTAATTCAGTCTAGCAAACATTTCCCGCTAGTACTGTGTAAATACAATGTCACTGAATGTGTATTATACTCAGTAACTCTCACACTACCTGGTAAAGGCGTGGTTAAATTCACAATAATCAAAAGATTAGCATTATGTAATTCTGATCTTCTGATCTTCACTGGAGTGTATTTTGCCTCAAGGGTTCACAGTATCAGTTGTGAACAACATCTCGTATGGATGATAAAAGAGAAGTGAGAGTTTGAGACAGAAAAAAAAAATGGGGAGGAGTATGGTGGCAAATACCTGAATCGCCGTGGTATATTTTTTTATATTTTGTTTTATCTCAGTTTTAGATAAATAATAGGTGCATATTTTGTTGTAACAATGAAATACTGAATTACTTTCAATTGAATAGTATTATAAATAAAAATGGCCTCCGAAAACGAGCGTATAAACCAAAAAATGTACTATTATAAATTATTATCGGTAACCTTGAATATTTAAATGTGCAGAGACATTTATCAATTGCATTTACCTAATCGGGAATGCTCTTATTAGAGATGACCAGGATATTGACGAACGAACGTACGAAAGCGTAACTTGACGAATCGACTCGTACGAAACGGGAGCTGCTGTTTATACATAGTACATAAAAAAACATAAATCTACCATAAAAACGCATGTTAAAGTTAACTAATAAGCATCGTCTGCCTTAAATTTACATTAGATATATCTCTGTAGCGTACTCCTCATGTTGAATTGCATGATAATAGTAATAAAATGTGTTCTACAATAGAAAACGGTGCATTTGATATACAAGGAGGTTCCACAAGGGATTTAAATGAGTTACGGAGTTAATACAAGGGTGATAGCATAGATATTGACGTTTTTTGTATTGATATGATTGACCACTGAGTCGAAATAGGCTGGATGCAGACAGAGACATAATACAATGATTTTACCCATCATGCCAATCGGCATAATCGGCTTTCCGGTGGCCGAGGCATTTCATTGGCCGTTACATAGACTCTACTAGAGTTGCGAATCTCTTGTATTATATGTCTCTGATGCAGAGAACATCTGCCTAAATAAATGTGTAGCCAAAAGAGTTTTTTTACGAACTATTTTGTGATAAAAAGTTGATACTTTAAAATACATTAAAGTTAGGTATATGAAAGGGGCACTAGCTACGAGATATATAAAAAAAAATCTAAAGTATGATTCTTTTTGGTTCAATCATTAACGAAAGTGAAATAGTGAAATAATAATTCGCTTTTACTTTTAGCAGCCAGTATGGTTCAATTTTGACAAATAAAGCTAAGAACCATTGATGATGAATTATTCACTTGCAAGTGAATAATTCGACCTTATTGAATCCGTATTCATGTGAGCTTCAATTTAACCCCTTAGCTAGAGATGGATAACGCATGCATTGTGCGTGTTGGGTTATTTAAAGGAAAAGAATGTCAACATTGAAAGTGAAACAAAGGTAAATCAGTTGATTGACTGATTCGATCCACTAAAAATTATTCTTATACAGGTACAAACTATGATAAGCATATATATATTTAATATATAATATGAAATTAAACAGACCTAGAAAAATCCAATCCACGAGTTCGCTTTCTATTTATATCTATTTTTATGTTTGTATTGCTTATATATGACCATTGGAGGCCTTCGGAGGTCAACTTGATAGTTAATTAGATGGTGTCAAGACTAAAATACACACGAAACGAAGCTACATCCTATCGAACCCTTGCCTTGTAAATTGTTAATTTTAGACTTTTTATAATTTAGATGAATGTTTTACATGGTTATAAATAAGATATGAGAATTTGAGTCAAATCGGTGAACATGAATTTGACAGCTAGTGCCCCTTTAATACAGAGCAATCTTTTGAACTTCTGTATCAGTTGTTTTGGCGATCTGTGCCTGCGTTCTCGAGTTACAGCATGTTTTTCAAGTTGCAACTTTTCTTGAAGCACCGGTCACGAAATTAATTCAGGCTGGGGAATACCTCGCAAAATTTTAAAAAATAATATATAGTTTTATATGGAATAATAAACCAGAAAAAGTTAAAAGAGCGAAAATGATAGACCAAGATAAATATATAGAATCCATAAATATTAATTGGGTAAAAAAACTCATTGATAATGAAGACTCATCACCCAATTGGAAAGTCTTACCAAAATTTTACTTAGACAAATTTGGACAAGAATTCCTTATATTTAAAATGGACTTTAACAATATTAATTTGATTAATAAACTAAAAGAAATTGTTCCAGAATTTTACTTAAAATAATCATAAAAATATCATGGATAAATTCAAAATTTGAAAAGAATCAGATCGACTAACATATTAACATATAAGACAGCAACTAATATGGGGCAATAAGCATATCAAATTAAATGGTAAATGTCTTATTTTCAAAAATTGGATAAACAGTAAAATTTTATTTGTAAATGATATAATTGATGATAAAGGAAAAATTAATCAAAATAAGATTTTAGATAAATTATCTTTCCATGCTAATTGGTTTTCGGAATATACTAAATTGATGAAAGCAATACCAATTTGAAAACAGTCAGGTTACAAGAGTTAATAAAAGAAGAATCAATTAAAACAAAAGTCGCTACCGACTCCGAATTTAAATTCCAAGATAGAGAAGAAAAAATGGTACCAATAAAAACATTTTCCTCCAAAGATATCTACATCTCCCTTTTAAATAGATATTATGAGAAAGCAATAGGATTTCAAAAATGGGACAGAATTCTTAATTTAGATAACAATACAAGGAAAAGAGAACAAATGTTATACTTTATCGTTAACTGTATTCAAGATAATAAATTGAGAATGTTAAGATGGAAATTTCTACATTACATTTTACCAACCAAACAATTACATTTCTCTTGGAAAATAACTAAAACTCCTTTATGTTATATATGTAATGTCATTGAAGATTATGAACATTACTTTTTGACATGCAAATATCTGAAATCATTTTGGGATCAAATAAAACTAATACTAGACACACTTAAGGTAGATTCATGGTATACCGCCATCTTGGATTGTACTATCGCAGTACACAATCAGTCTAGTTATTTGCCAAAATCTGCAAATTTGTAGACAGATATGCAATTTTATTGGTTAGACTGTTTATTTATATGAAGAAAACTTGCTAATTTATTGCATTATCCAAAATATTTAAACAAATACCAAACATTTCTGTTTTAAAATCAATTTTTTCAACTAAGCCATTTAAGGGGAGATAACTCTTTGAGTAAAAATTTATACTGGACTGATAGGGAAATTTTTAATTTTTACTTGTAGCAAGAAAACAAGTTCGGTGACACCATTTTTTCTTTTTATTTTCTTAAAGCATTTTATAAAACCTATCTTCTCACAATTTATTTCAAAATTCTATCTCACAGATTTCTTTTTATGCACAAAAATGTGTTTTTTCATGATTATTCTAAGCAAATTTAGGCAATTTTCAACGACTCATAGCTTGAAAAATAGCACGGTGACCCATCCTTTTTATTTTATTTTAGAAAAGAGCATAGTAAAATCTTCATTTTGGCAAAGTATAAGAAAAATCTATCTCGGGAAACATATGCCGATGATCTACCTTAAATAGGACATCATATAATATCACTTGCATCACTTTTGTATGGATACAAGATAAATGATACAAATTATTACAATATTAACGATTTTCTAACAATCATACTTTTACTATATATAATAAAGTATATTATATATCCGAGCAGAAAACAAAACAAATTAATGTGTTTGAAATTTTTAAAAATGAACTTCTCCAACATTACGAAATATTGACAAATAAACAAGGCAAATATAAATACTTTTACAATTTGGTTGCAGAAAAAATTAATTTATCTTCTTAAACTAAGATTTATTATATATCATATTAATTTCTTTTTATTCTGTTACACTAGAACACACCCGTGACATCGCGGGTCCGTGACTGAATTAAAGTATCTACGCCTTATTTTTCAGTTCAACTGAGTTCGACTTAAAAAAAAATTTCCAGAACGTTCAACTTGCATGTTATTTTGTGATGCGACCGGAAGCTATATGTTACATATACTATTGTATCGGTGTCGGACTCGACCCGGAACTTCTTAATTATTGGCAATATTAATTACGTGGAAAACAAATGGGCCTGGAGTGGTGTAATTTTTAATCAACACCATTGTATTATATTAGTTATATATAAAGTTGAATTCTTTGATTCATCGTTTTTACGTCATGACGGCTGACAAATTGGACCTCGTTATTTTAGTATTATAGATATTATTTATTATCAAAACTGTATATTGTGTACTTACAAGTAATAACCTTATCACTGAAATGCTATATACTAACGTTAACGAGGCCGGGATAAGGTACCGGTACTTTATGTATCTCTAACAAATGTACATTTCAAATAAAATTATAAAGAATTTAAAAAAAAAAATAATAATAATAATAATAATACTGGGAACAATCTGAGGTGTGGTAATTTTATTGTTAATCATGCATGGATCATATAACAAAAAGAGATTATGTTGTTGGGCTAGAAATGCTTTTAATTTTCTTTTGCATTATTGTACTTCTAAGTGTCCAACCTATTACATTTACATCAAATTTCATACAAATATTTTGTCTGTCTTTTTTTAATATGTTTATATTCTTCATTGCTTACATACTTTATAAAACATATTTCATGTATCTGCACATTGTATCATCATTATGTATTCAAACTATCTTTATATAACTGATACCTGGGTTACTACTTGTATATATATTATTAGTGTGTAATAATACGATGTACATGTATCTCCCACATTTTATAGTAACAGTTGCACAGACATATCATAGTTCTGATATTATCATAAAACAGCCTCTAAAAATAGCTGGACCGTTACAGTAAACTCCATGACAAATTATATTCATGTGTTGTAACCCCTGGCAATTTTGTAAAAATTCCTGTCAGAATTCTGAACCAAAATTTGTCTGACTAGTCGTCATATGATAAGACCTGGTAAAAATTTTCATAGTACTTGTACTTCGATCATATCTGTAGATATACATGTATAACTATATTCAAAATATCAAAAAGGTCTAAAGTGCGGTCATGGAATCATTATGATGACTAGTTAATGTAGCTACTAGATAGTATCATGTACTGTACATGTATGTCTTGTCACTTCTAGGATATTAAAGCCAAGAATTGGAATCTAGCTGAAATAAAAAAAAATACAAATAAAAAAAAAAAAAAAAAAAAATTTTCCACCTTAATATCACACAATTTAATGTTTACTTAGTAATATGATTCTTTCTAGGCTTTAAAGCATTTCAATTATTTTGATTGACAATTTAAATAGATTCTACCACTGCATCGAGTGTGATGCGATATTTCTCCCCTCGAAACAGTTAGATTTTCAATGCGAGGCTGGCCAAGCGTTTTTAATATTTGCAATTTAGATGTAGAGAGTGGAGAAATATCGTATTGCACGAGCTTTGGTGGTAGCATACCCAACTATATCAGTCCTATTCAGGATCGATAACTCTGTCGATAAATATTGGCGGATATACAATGTTGAAATGTATGCAATGACATATTTGTGTACACAAGTTAAAATTTCAGTATTGATTTTTTGGAATCTGTTTCTCTAATGATTTGTAAAAGATGATATGCACTCAAAATTAATCCTAATTTTCCGATGTTCTGCACATAGTCTCACAATAAAGAAAGTCTATTCCTCATGGGAATTAAAACAAAACTGTTCAACAACTGTCTCTGTTAGCTTTCCACTATAAAATGACAATAAAAGAACAATAATTTTCTAAATTTTATTTCTTCATAAGCTGTTTGGTTAGGTGGTACGGACGCAGCTAAAGAAGGAACCTGGGTGTGGCCATCATCTGGTAAACCATTCACTTTCACAGATTGGTGGAAGAGTGTAGATGGAAGAAGGGGCGATGAACCAGATAATTATGGAAGAAATGGCCAAGACTGTCTCTCATTGTCCAAATATGACAACTATAAAGCGTGGCATGATAGCGATTGTAGCGACAAGCACAGAGAAGGAGACTTTAAGGGTATCATATGTGAAAAACGTAAGTTATAAAGATGAAGAATTCCATTTATTTTTTGAATGCAAAATTAATTAAGAAAAGAATTTTTTATTGAAAATCTAATATAAACTTAAATCATATGTATAAAATTTAGTTATAAAGTTATAAGGATGACGAATTCCATTTTTTTTTTAATGTAAGATTAATGAACAATTAACTAAGCAAAAAAACGAGTGTGATACTGTTTGAAATGATCAAATATTAGGAATATTTAGTTAAGACAAAAAGGTTAAAAAATGAACATATAGACTTTTTTGATAAAAAAGTTAAAAAAAATATTTTCCATAAAACAATTTTATGCTTTTGAAAGCAATACATCTTAAAATAAAACTGTCACGGTCTTCCTTTATGGAAAAAAAAAGAAAAACATTGTTCTTTGATTTGAATTTTTGTAATTATGTTTATTCACCTTTATACTTGTTTTAAGGATTTACTTAGCTGAGGTTCAGGCCTTGCGGTCAGAAAACTTTCGAGCACGATTTTCGTACTCAGACTCAGAAATCAACCAATCAAAATCATGGATTTGGTGTTTCGAGCACAAATTTTGTACTCAGAGTACTGAGTAAAGTTTTATGACCGAGAGCCCAGGAGTTTTTGTCAAATGCTCGGACTGCTTGGTTATTTTGCCTCCCCCCATTTTTCTTTTCATATAAGACTTCAATAGCTCATTAAAGGACTTCACCAAAATTTAAGCATTTTTCTTTTCATATAAGACTTCAATAGCTCATTAAAGGACTTCACCAAAATTTAAGCAGATTCTAGATTTCTTTTCTTTCGATTTGAGACCCAAATAATACCAATGCAATTTTAAGTCCGAGTCAGCCTTTTGCCGCCTTTTAAAAAAAATCAATATCTCGAAAAGGAGCTCTATAACCTATCAATATTTTCAGCTATTGTGTTCCTTAACTAATGCTCTTCCGACTTAAAGTATCAATTTTAAATTCTAGATTTTTTTTTAATTTCACCTTAGTACATCCTTAAATGAACATAATACATGTACATCAAATTATAAATGCACGAAACAATTTGACGATAAGTTTTTTTTTTCTTTTTTTAGCGGCAGAATAAAAGACAGACGAAAACAGACAAATGAATAGAAGAATGTCACAAGACGCAATTAAATGACTAGCTATTGAAAAACATTTAAATCTACAAAAACTTAATTCATGTGCACTTGCAGTGTTTAAAGAATGTGTTTTAAAAAACCTGAAGCATCGAGTTGAAAAATAATCAACCTGTTCCAGTCCGAGAAAATAGTAAGGGAGCTACCATTTGATTTTTATGGGGGGGCTAGGATGAAAAATTTTGTCCTGCATTTTTTTTTTAGTTTTTTTTTTACTCAAAATTCCTGTCCTGCCTTTTTTCAAATTTCATCCCAGACCCCCCATAAAAATCAAATGGTAGCTCCCTAATTCAATATTGTAATACAAGAGTGCACACACACTGAGATGTCTCGTTTGATTTTTCAAGATGCATGAAAATCAGGACAAGGTCATATCAATCCTGGTAGACGGACATGTGCACATTACAATCATTCCCTACACGAAACAGGTGACATCTTGTTCCTAGAACCTGAGAAAAAGACCCAAATCAACAAAAACAATGTTGAACAATAAACCAAGAAAATGTCAGTTGTACCCCGCCAGACAAACATATACAACTTACAATCATTCAATTAGACCATCTAATATGTGACCCACTGCTTACACTTACAGTAGTTTAAGAAATGGACCAAATAAAAAAAACAGTACATTGTCCAATGAACCATGAAAATGAGGTTTAATAAGGTCAGATGAACCCTTTTAACTATCATTTCCAAAGGGTCAAGTGATCTTTGCTCATCACTTGGTGTCTTTAGTCCTAACTTTTAACAAAAGTCTCCCACCAACCAACATGGCTGACATGGGGTAAAATACGTGTTTTGTTTTTTATCTTGAAAACCTCTTTGAATAAAGAAAATCTAACAGGATCAAAATGTTCAGAATGTTCTACATTGACTAGAGGTATAGGGGAGTGTTGAGATCTCACAAAACATGTGTAACCCCGCCGCATTTTTGCGCCTGTCCCAAGTCGGGAGCCTCTGACCTTTGTTAGTCTTGAATGTTTTTTTATTTTAGTTCATTTATATGTTTTGGAGTTTAGTATGACGTCCATTTTCACTGAACTAGTACACATTTTTGTTTAGGGACCAGCTGAAGTCCGCCTCCGGGTGCGGGATTTTCTTGCTGTGTTGAAGACCCATTGGTGGCCTTCAGCTGTTGTCTGCTCTTTGGTCGGGTTGTTGTCTCTTTGACATATTCCCGATTCCCATTCTCAAATTTACTGATCACCCATTGGCTGTTTTTTTTTTACTCATTGGTCGTGTTGTTGTCTCTTTGACACATTCCCCATTTTCATTCTCAATTTTATCACAATGTTGATTTCTAACTATTTGGGTCAAAACAATCAGCAGACTTCTTATATTTGAGAAATTACCCTTAAATGAAGAATTTTACCATTTTATTTTCATTTATATAACAATAAGGAGATCATGATGTGGTATGATTGTCAATGAAATAACTATTCACTGAAGTTCAAATGAAGTGGTTGTAAGCAATTTTAGGCAACCATACGGCCTTCAACAATAAGAAAATCCCATACAGTATAGTCGGCTTTAAAAGGCCCGACATGAAAAATATGAAATAATTCAATTGAGAAAACTTACGGCCTAATTTATAACAAAACAATTTAAGAAAAAACAAATATGACCGACATGAACCAACGACAACCATTGGAAGTGCAGGCTCGTGACTTGTGACAAGAACATATATAATGTGGTGGGGTTAAACATGTTTGTAGGCGCCAACCCTCTCTTTACCTGGGACAGTGATATAACAGTACAACATAATAATTAACTATAAAAATCAGTTGAAAAGGGTTTCACTCATCAGATCGATATACTGCAGAAAAACAGACTGGACTTGCCAGGGCAATTGTTCATCCCTGAAAACAAAACAACGATTTTGAAAATTGCCAAAAGAATCCAGCCTTTTTTGTTGTTGTTGAGAAAAAGAAATTGATCCGGAATTCAAAATCAGAATCGGCAGGGTTAGGGGAAGCAAAGAATCATTTGTGCATGGCCCGAGTATTGCCTTCTCTTTGCTTGAGAATCATTTGTGCATGGCCCGAGTACCGCCTTCTCTTTGCTTGTCGTCTGCAGTCGCATCAGCCGAGATAATTTAACCAGTAAAATTTAAGGCATCTTCCCTTAACCTATTGAGTTAGTACTCTTGTACATACTATGTACTAGTGTGTGCCAAAAAACTTTCCAAAAAGCTCATTTGAACATCATATATATGGAGTTGTATTTTTAGCAGTTTGTCCGGAGTAGCATATTCCTCTATAAAATTGGTGGGAATACATGAGGGTCTTCGATGGGGGTCTCAAATTTATTTTTTTTTTGGGGGGAGAGGGTTTCTGATCCCGGATCCCGCTTATTGTTTTGTTAGAATCCAGTATCCTGCTTATCACAGAACATGTAATGATAAATAATCGACCAATCCCGCATCATGCTTAGACCACAATTATGATAATGACCATTTTACTACCTTCATCATATTTACTTGAATGCCCGGAGGAAAACTGTCAATTTTGGTTGCTGAAATCGATCGCACCTGCCACGTATGGGATTTGAACTCGCAACCTCAGTGTTGGCGACATTATTGGAATAAACTTGGCCTTTTATAGCTTGCTGTTCGGTGTGAGCCAAGGCTCTGTGTTGAAGGCCGTACTTTGACCTATAATGGTTTATTTTGTACAAATTGTGACTTGGATGGAGAGTTGTCTCATTGGCACTATACCACATCTTCTTATATCTATTTATCTAAAGATTAACCATATCTGCTATTTTTAATCTATACACATTTAATAGGGAATAATTAATCCAGTTACTTGACAATGTAATCAAATGCATCGATTTAAACTACTAAATCAAACTTAAGTTAAAAAAACATATGGAAATTATATTGTCATTTTTTATTTAGTTTTATAAGTTTTAAGGTTAAAAGGTGAATTTCAAACACGTCGGAATGTTTACTACTTCTTTAACATACATGACATATTTGTATCGCTAAAAGTCGAAAATAAACTGACTACGCCATGAAAAAAGAAAACATCAGTACATAAAAGCACAACAACTGGGGTGATCTCAGGTGATCCGGAAGGGTAACCAGATCCTTATAAATGTTGCCGAGTATTATTGCATATCTTAATCTAAGATATGAATATCTGATAATTTGGTTGGATAAATTTTGTTATTTTTCTCACACTTGTTTGAACAGGTGCATGGTATATGTCACCAATCTCTGTCAATCACAGGTGAAAGCTTAATTTCTGTATCAACAAAAAGTTATTCTAAACACCAACCAGAAATTACTTGAAAAGTAATATTAACGTCAATTAAAAGTCACATTAAAAAAATCAAAAATAAAAGTCGACTTTATAGCAGACTTTACGGTATCGGTTTTCTCATTATTAGAGACTATATACGGTTGCCTATTAATGCTTAATTCCACTTCATTAGTTTGAACTTTGGTGAATAGTTGTCTCATTGGAATTCGAATATCTGGCAAAATTGAAAAACAATCCTAGCCCCCATAAAAATCAAAGTAAGCAAACATCCTTAAAGTCTAACGTAGAGATTAAAGTGGTGCAGATTTTTGAAAAGGTCATATATAAAGGGACTTTCAAAATCACATTTTTCACCAGTATGAGTTCTCGTGTGTATCTTTAGGGATCTGCAGTCACTTAACCCTTTACTGCATACATCACATGTGTAATGTTTTTCACCAGTATGAGTTCTCGTGTGTATCTTTAGGGATCTGCAGTCACTTAACCCTTTACTGCATACATCACATGTGTAATGTTTTTCACCAGTATGAGTTCTCGTGTGTATCTTTAGGGATCTGCAGTCACTTAACTCTTTACCACATACAACACAACACATACATCACATGTGCAAGGTTTTTCACCAGTATGAATTCTCGAGTATATCTTTAGGGATCTGCAGTCACTTAACCCTTTACTCTATACATCACATGTGTAAGGTTTTGTTTTTCACCAGTATGAGTCTTGTGTGTATCTTTAAGGATCTGCAGTCACTAAACTCTTTACCACATACAACACATGTGTAAGGTTTTGTTTTTCACCAGTATGATTTCTCGTGTGTATCTTTTGGAACCTGCAGTCACTAAAACCTTTACCACATACATCACATGTGTAAGGTTTTTCACCAGTATGAGTTCTCGTGTGTATCTTCAGGAATCTGCAGTTACCAAACCCTTTATACTATACATCACATTTGTAAGGTTTTTCAACAGTATGAATTCTCATATGTATCTTTAGGGATCTGCAGTAACTAAACCTTTTACTCTATAAATCACACGTGTAAGGTTTTGTTTTTTACCAGTATGAGTTCTCGTGTGTATCTTTGAGGATCTGCAGTAACTAAACCCTTTACCATTGCACTCAAAGTATTTAACTATAAACAAGCATTGCAGGACTTTGATTTAGAACAATACCTAAAAAACCCTCTGACATGTGACTGTTCCCACTCGCCTTATAATTACAGCTCCTCTGGCCATGTTATTACTGGGGATCTAAACATAATTCAACATGAAAATCTCCGAAAGGTGATTTCTCATGGTCCTAAGTTTAGAGAACCCCAACACATCAATTGGAACCATAACTTCAAAATAATTATGGATTCCATTGAGGACTACGCCAGAGCATGGGTTAAACGAGAAGAAGTTGAACTGGACACTTTGTCAGAATGGGTCAAAACAGTCAGGTCTCTGATAAAACGTCGCATTCATAAGTTGAAAAACTGTGTGAATGATCAACCCAAGTCCGTTTTCAGAGACAAAGAGGCTGTGAAATGTCTATCATCTGTTCATGATAAGTATGGTGTTGTTCCTGCGGAGAAAGCTTCAAATAATATTGTCTTTGTATGTAAATCGTATTACTACGAGTGTCTTGTAAAAGAATTAGGAATAAATGAGCGCACAGGTAATCCCACATACAAAAACATATCAATTGACAAGGATGAGATTTTGGCGAATCATAAGTCCTTCATGGCTTCAATGAACATTACATTGAACAACAAATCGGAGGACTTACCTTGTTTGTATTGGATACCTAAGGTAGCACTCCACAATTAAAAAAATAAAATTAAAATTGAACCAGAAAAATGTTTAATCATCTTCTATTCCTGGCTTTCTAATACATTAATCAAACTGTTTGTGTCATACATGTGCATATGTATGTGATCAGTATTTTCCATAGATTTGAGTTTCAAAAGTTAAAATGGTGAAATATAATTCCTTTTTTGTGTATCCATGGCAACATTCTGCACTTATTTACCATAAAATATTGCAAAAAGGGGGATGAAAATGTCACATATTCCCCCAAAATTTGGTTCAAACTAGAATTTCAATGCTTTTGAGTGATACCTTTTCTGTAACTGTTGACATTAATCTACAAATTGATCAAATAAAAAATGGATGTCTTTCGCCTCATTTTTCGTAAAATTTAATCACAAAGTTCGTGCGACAAAAGTTGGAAAAAAACATTACAATAATTGCCGGACCAATATGTGGTATGGATATGAAAATACGGACTATCATACAGAAAACAGGCCATATTACACACATTACATAATCTTGATGTTCTTATAAACCCACTATGATGGCTATTTTAATCTTCAGCTATCCAAAATTAATTTTATTGCACACTAGCTCTCATATTTGAAAAATCCACTGGGACCAAAATGCGAAACTACACACCTAACTGTGGAGTGCTACCTAAGCTTCACAAAATTCCGTACAAACAACGGTACATTGCCAGCTCATCTGCATGTTCCACTAAAGAATTGTCCATTAGATTGACTAAAATTCTGTCCGCAGTGAAAGAGGGTCTTCAGAAATACTGTGAAACTGTTTACTCGCGTAGTGGTATTAACCATATGTGGATTCTTAAAAACTCTAAAGAACTTCTGGACAATTTTAAATCTCTGTCTTTTTCTGAAATTAGTTATATCAAAACTTTTGATTTTTCAACCCTGTATACCACCATTCCCCATGTGAAATTGAAAAATCGCCTAAATGAAATAATCCACAATGCTTTTCAATATAAAAATGGTAGCATACGCTATAAATTTATTACTTTGGAATACCATAAGGCATATTTTGTTAATAGTGAACAAACGGGTAAAACATGCTACACAGAGGAACAAGTGATCAGTATGCTGGAGTTTCTTATTGACAACATATTTGTTGAATTTGGAGGCAGACTTTTTCAACAAATTTTCAGCATTCCTATGGGAACGAACTGTGCGCCTCTCCTTGCCGACCTCTTCTTTTTTTCATATGAATCGGAGTTCCTTCAGACACTTGTCAAAAGCAAGAAGATCAAAGAAGCCAGGTTATTTAATTTCACTTTCAGATATATTGATGATGTTCTTTCTATTAACAATCCAAACTTTTCTGATTGGGTTCCATTAATATATCCCCCAGAACTAGAAATTAAAGAAACAACAGACACGGTTTCCTCCGCCTCATTTTTAGACTTATACCTCGAATTTGACATACACAGTCATCTCAGTACCAGAATCTATGACAAATGAGACGATTTTAATTTTGAAATTATCAATTTCCCTCACCTTAGTAGCAATATACCAACTTCACCTGCATATGGGATATACATTTCCCAACTTATTCGGTATTCAAGAGCTTCTACTCAGACTTTGTAAAACGTCACCAGTGTCTGAGCAGACAGTTGATGAACCAGGGGTATGTCAAAGAACGTCTCGTCCTTTTTCTAAAGAAGTTCATCGGAAGGTACCAAGACCTTGTTGATAAATATTCCGTATCAACTTCACAAATAAGACACGATGGTCTTGAAGTATAGATTCTGGGTACTGACGTTGTTTATAATCTTAATAACGTGTTATAGTATTCTTTTATTTGTCTTTATTAAAATATTACTTTTACTGTTTATTCTGTTTTTGGTGATATTCATTTGACGTGACTCTTTACTTATGCATCCCGTCATTGTGTTATTGTTCTATATTTTTTGTTTTTCATTTTTGCGAATGTGCTTTGTCTATATGACTTTTTGTGTTTCTTTGATACATATGACGTGGCTCTGTACTTATACATCCCGCCATTGTGTTATTGTTCAACGATAATTTTTGTATTCTTGTCTTTCATTTTTGCTTATCTAAAGTGCTTTGTCTATATGCCCCTTTGGTGTTTCTTTGCTCTTTTTTAGAAGAAATTCACAATAAGCATATAGACAAGCGGTAAGAAGGACAAGGGAAACTTTTAATTTAGATTCTGCAGAGGATATGCCTAAAAGAACTATAGACTATATTCTGTTCATACTTTGAACGACAAAATTATTCTATATCTACCTGTGTGACGTTTACATGCTGAACAACTAGTGTACGTCATACGAGCGATTCTACGTCATAGTTAATGTTAAGGTTACACGATACCGAATGACGTTACGCTACGAGTTATCGGTCCTGCTGTTGTCGACATCCATGAAATTGACGGCAAACGTAAAACCTGATGTTTTATAATAACTTAAAACAAATTAAACAAACAATTTACCTCAGTCTGGTAGAAAAAAGTTGAAAGATAAATGTTTCTTTATTTTAAATTTGCAAAATATATATTAAAAATACAGGTCTTCATTTTAGCGTCGCTTTCTATTCGTATCAAATTCAATAAGAAACCAAATTCTTTACATAGATGCGATTCAAATGAAAGAACAAAATAGGGAAAACCAAAAAGATCAGACTTATCTGAAATTTAAATACTTTTAAGTAAGGAGCTACCATTTGATTTTTATGGGAGGGGCTAGGATGAAATTTGAAAAAAAGGCAGGACAGGAGTTTTGAGTAAAAAAAAAAAGGCAGGATGAGCAACTTGGCAAAAAAGAAGGCAGGATGACAATTTATGTAAAAGGAGTCAGGAGAAACTAATAAAAAAAAGGCAGGACCGAATAGATTGAAAAATAAAAAGGCAGGACAGAGATTACAACTAAAAAAAAATGCAGGACAAAATTTTTCATTTAGCCCCATAAAAATCAAATGGTAGCTCCCTAATCTATGTATTACATGGGTTTAGTCACGTTTCTCCAACATTTGATAATTAGACTAAACAACATTAAGGATTAGGGGTCCTCATAAGGACTGGCATCTTGATATTTACATGTAACTCACCTATATCAGTTCTTAACTAAAATATTGTAAAAAGGGATATTGAAGATATATCTTAAAACATTAAAACGTTAAAAAAACGTTTGTTTTTTTTTTTACAATAATTGGTATTTCATATATTTTTGGTCGAATATAACCAGAAACAACTACTAGTACGTAATTATTTTTATCCGTATTTGAATAACAAAATTAAAAGTTATCCAACAAAAATTCCATGAATAAACAAGGAAAGTTCAAAGCAAACTGAAAATTTCATCAAAATTTATCAAGAAATAATCACAAAATGATTTGTTTTTAATGAATTTTTATAGAAAATAACATGAACAATCGAAATGTTCACTGAATGTACCTCATTTTAGTAATTTATTTCTTGATAAATTTTTATGAAATAACTTGATATATTTTTGTATTTGTGTTACATGTAGATGTTCAAATCTAAAACGATGCGCAACAATAACGTTTTATTTACGTAGAAAGTCACCGAAAGCTGTTGTCTTCTAGTGCGAAGAACCATATATCTACCTAGTCGTTCTTTCTGTATAAGAGCCGAAGTCAGTGCTTCTGGCATGCTGTCTCAGCAAATGGAAGAGTCAGTCGTATATCTATCCACTTTTTCCACGAGAAAAGGAGAATACAAATTGGGTACATCACGTCGTGAACTATAGGGTGTTTAACTGTGGGAACTGGCATGGTGAATAGTGAGCTACAAGTATTCTCGATTTGTCACTTAAGCTTTGGACAATTAATGCAATTTGACTAAGATATTTATATATACCACATCTTTGATTAATAAGCAGCGTTTGATACTTTAATATAAGCTTAATGACTCAAGCTATTATAAATTCTTAATAGCTCTCAGAATATAAAATGTTTATTTTATTCAAGATCACAACATTGTAATCAATAATACATTATTATGGAAAATAAAGATAACAAATATGAAAACAAAGTAAAATTAAAATTTACATCACTGTGCTAGATTATATCGACTTTTAAAATCTTGGGAAACTATTCAAAACAAAAATATATGAAAAATCAATCATTTAAAAAAAAATATTTTGTTAATGTTTTAATATATATCTTTTAAAAAATACCCCTTTTAACAATATTCTAGTTAAGAACAGGTGAATTACAGGTAAATATCAAGATGCCAGTCCTTAAGAGGACCCCCTAATCCCTAATGTTGTTTTAGTCTAATTATCAAATGTTGGAGAAACGTGATCACACCATAACATGATCGTGTAAAATGCCGAGAGCAGGTATATTTAAGGAACACATTATTTGACATTGATTGCTTCGTCGTTTTCCGCCAATTCTTCTGTTCATTCTTTACCTTTAGAAATATACTTTTTAAATATTCTGTTTCTATTGATAAGTAAGCATTTGTACGATTTATCTATATAATTATGTTCTTATGGATAACAGTCTGAGTTTTTTTATTCTTGGTTGTTTTTTGGCAACGAATTCTTATTAATGATGCACGCCGTATCCCGATGAAATTTTGTTTTGAAAGTAGAAATCCAATTTATAGAAACGCAGGATGATGTGTGAAAATACGGGAAATTGTACCACTATCAATGCAATTTCGTTTAATAAGATGGTAGCTAACACTACAGGGAGATAACTCTGTAAAAATCAGTTAAACGTTTTAATCACGTTGTATTGTTTAGGAAATATTAAGCTTCTCAATGATCAAAACTAATGTTTGTCAAACTGCTATATAACCAATGAAATTTTTCTGATAAAGTGGTTGGTTCAAATATTTTGAAATTTTTATATTTTTGTCCAAGGGTCAAAGTAAACATTTTGTCAAAATTCTATGAAAATTAAACGAGCCAAATTAATAATAGTCAAGGTGTTGGGTACCACCTTCAGAAACCAATTCGTTTGAAAATGGTCGCAAACAACTTTCCCTATGTTCCAAGTGTGAATAGTCTCTAAAATTCATTGGACTGTACAGCAGAAATCCGATATAGTTTTGGAAACATTTTTAAAGTAAAGTGCTAGCTTTGTAATCGTATAAACGCAGTCTACACAGGACAACAACATCGGAATGAGAAGAAAGTTAACAAAGGCTCAGAAATAAATGTGCACTTGGTTAGGACGAAATAAGATTAAATAATTCAGGTCCCGTTACAGTCTGACCAAAGCATGCCCCTAGTATCCACTTGCGTCAACAAACGCAAGTGGATAGTGGAGGCTGGCTTTAGTCAGACTGGTCCCGTTATATAATTTTTTCATTTCCATTCTGAAATTATTTGCTCGAAATTTACAAGCAAACGACTCATTTAAAAATACGTGGCTCCACAAAAAATGATTGATCGGTGCTTTGTTGAAAGTAAATCCAGAAAAGCGCTTCGAAAGCAAACAAATTATAAAGAGATAGTTTCATTAACCTATATTATTCAAACGGCAGAAACAAAACAAAAAACAAAACCAGCGAGATCTTAAAATCATTTAGATTTCATATTAAGGTTGATTTACGCTTGGGTATTCGGGGATGGGTGTGTTTTTGGTGTTTTGAGTTTGACACAATGTACAAGTACTGATGATGAAAAACGCACCATGTCATAAAGTGGAGAGACAATACGACTGAAAAACGATAAACAAAGTTGCCTTTTGAGGGAGGGGCATATTGCTCACATAGGCGTCGGAAAAATTCCTAGGGTATTCGCAAACTTATAAGGAGTTTTTATAACGAGTATTTATGTAAATAAGAAGTGTTGGTATTTCTTTGTGTGAATAAACGGAGATGTGGGATATACAATAAGACAGCAACAGCTGCACAATTAACGACAACAAAACCAAAGAAATCGTGACAAACGCATGATGGACGAGTATCTTTTTACTTCTAGTTTGTAGTTTTAGTAAAAGATTCGTTGGTCCCTTGAATTGGAAAGTTAATAAGTATATTTAGTATAGCAAGTATTAAATCTATCAAATTATAACATCACATGTTCACAACAATAGCCAGATTTTAATTATCACAGTAACAGTTATTTTAGTCTCATAGTACATATTTGTTAAAGTATTTAAACTTCTTGTATTTCAGGAGAAAACTCAAACCATTATGAAATAAGGAGATGTAGTATGGTTGCCAATGAGACAACTTTCCACCAAAGACCAAATGACGTAGATGTTAGCTTGCTTACATTGCTACATTTGAGATCTCAATATAACCATTCCACTATGAACTGAATACAAATACTTATAAAATAGAACACCAGCATATACGCTAATATATATTTTGATCCCTCGACAAAATGCCAGGAACATATTGTTTTACCCGTGTCCGTTCCACCGTCGATCCCGCACTTGTTGTATAGGGTTTATACGGCTAATTACTTAAGGACAACAGTTTTTTAGCTTTGTACCTGGTGTTACTACTTATACTAAAGGTGCGCATATCGTCAGGATTTTCTTTTTCTTAAATGACAGGTTGCTGGATTTAGCATTTTGATAAAGGCACACAGAGTACAGACTCCGACTTACTCCTCCTACATGTACAATTTCAAGCTGGAACTTTTATATTGCGCAGATTCTTTTACTTATATAGAGGGTGCATATATTCTCTGGATTTTTTTGTATAATTTTCCACGAATGACAAAATGTTGAACTTTGTCTTTTTAAGTGAAATTTTGCATACAGTTTGCAAGGTTTGTTCGTCTTACTACGCACACAACTCGAACGTTTACACCATACATAGTATACTATATTAATGCATGTACCAAGTCAGGAATATGACAGTTGTTTTCCATTCGTTTGATGTGTTTGAGCTTTTGATTTTGCCATTTGATAAGGGACTTTCCTTTTTGAATTTTCCTTGGAGTTTGGTATTTTTGTTATTTTATTTTTTAGAATGTCTATTTAATCAGGATCTTTATTTTCTTTATAATTTACACAACTAACAGAATGTTTAACCTTTTATGACCGGTGCATCAAATTTGTCTTTTAGACACAAATGTTTCAAATTGTATTGTATCGTCCTGATCATGCATGAAATATTTGCCACTGAACGTTAAGCAACCATCAATCAATCAATTCAAATTGTACTTCAACATCACTGTTTACTTAATCAAATTTTAAGCTACTTTATGCATGCATGGATGGAGCATCGGCATCACCATTATCTAGTATGGTAGGGTTAAGTTGAAGATTCAGTTATTCTAATGAATTTCACGTAAAGATTTTCACGTGCGTGAACTTTACAACAACAAAAAAGGTATTTTTCATGATTTTAATTAAATTTGAAAATTTAGATATTATTTGAATAACTGTATTTTGAAAATTGACGTCAATTTAACGTGTACAAAATTCATGTGATTTATACATGAAATTATCATAAGGTTCACGTTAAACTCAGATGAGTTTCACGTACAAGCTCGTTTGAGGTGAAAATCACACGAGATTTACGTGAATCTTAATTCATATAAGTGAAATGTCCCTGTGTATGACAAAATAGAATTAAATCAGTAGAATTTTATATTGAATTACAAGCAAATTTACGAAACCCGACAGAGGAAATGAAAATAAAATAAACACCATTCAGATCCCGACACATATTTTTTTCAATACCTCTGAGTAAGAATAACGTTATTCTGTATTTAATAACGTGACACGTTTTCGGTCAAATGCTAAGCGTATCGATCAACTTTGAAGTCATTTATAAAAAAAAAAACAAGGATGATGACATACGAGTTTCTATACATGCATGGATTCAGTATACAATCCTTGATAGTTTGTTAGTTTTTAGTTTTTCTCCGCATATACAATGTAAGAACATAACCATTCATTGAAAAGTGTAAAAAGACAAGTCGAAAAAAAGGCATTTTCCCTATATATCTATGTAAATTTGTCGCCAAAATTGACGTTTTCCTATGAAAATTACAAGAAAACAAAAATGGTGACCCCCATTTTTTATTACATATTCCGATGTAACTCGATTCAACGTACAATTATGCAAAACAGTTTAGAAATCGGGAGATATGCCATTCGGTATCGTGTTACCTTAACCTAACCATGTGCCTGTCAGGGTAAGGATTCGGTCCCCGTACTTAAAATCGTATAAGAAAAAACAATGAATGAGGTTGTTAAATTTGATATATGATTTTTGTGCTTCCTAGTTACATATTTGTTTAATTTTATAGTGATAAAGATTATAACACAATGCTGACTGCTGTACCCCTATTTTTGACATTTTTACCTATTATGTCTGTTTGTTTTGTTCACGCATCGTTGTCATTATAATAGAGTTTGATGAGACTGTCATACAAGTGAGAGGTTTAGCTAGCTATAAAACCAGGCTCAATCAACCATTTTCTACATAAGAAAATGCCTGTACCAAGTCAGGAATATGACCGTTGTTATCCATTCGTTTGATGTGTTTGAGCTTTTGATTTTGCCATTTGATTAGGGACTTTCCATTTTGAATTTTCCTCGGAGTTCAGTATTTTTGTGATTTTACTTTTTACTGCATACATCACATGTGTAAGGTTTTGTTTTTCACCAGTATGAGATCTCGTGTATATCTTTAGGGATCTGCAGTCACTAAACCCTTTACTCTCTACATCACATGTGTAAGGTTTTTCACCAGTATGAATTCTCATGTGTATCTTTAGGGACCTGCAGTCACTAAACCCTTTACTCTATACATCACATGTGTAAGGTTTTTCACCAGTATGAGTTCTCGTGTGTATCTTTTGGGATCTGCAGTCACTAAACACTTTACTACATACATCACATGTGTAAGGTTTTTCACCAGTATGAGTTCTCGTGTATATCTTTTGGGATCTGCAGTCACTAAACACTTTAATGCATATATATCATGTGTAAGGTTTTTCACCAGTATAATTTCTCGTGTATATCTTTAGGGATCTGCAGTCACTATACCCTTTACTGCATACATCACATGTGTAAGGTTTTTCACCAGTATGATTTCTCGTGTATATCTTTAGGGATCTGCAGTCACTAAACCCTTTACTGCATACATCACATGTGTAAGGTTTTCACCAGTATGATTTCTCGTGTATATCTTTAGGGATCTGCAGTCACTAAACCCTTTACCGCATACATCACATGTGTAAGGTTTTTCACCAGTATGAGTTCTCGTGTATATCTTTTGGGATCTGCAGTTACTAAACCCTTTACTGCATACATCACATGTGTAAGGTTTTTCACCAGTATGAGTTCTCGTGTGTATCTTAAGGGATCTGCAGTCGCTAAAGCTTTTACCATGCACATACAACACATGTGTAAGGTTTTGTTTTTTACCAGTATGAGTTCTCGTGTGTATCTTTAGGGATCTGCAGTCACTAAACCCTTTACTGCATACATCACATGTGCAAGGTTTTTCACCCGTATGAGTTCTCGTGTGTATCTTTAGGGATCTGCAGTTACTAAACCCTTTACCACATACATCACATGTGTAAGGTTTTTTTTTCACCAGTATGAGTTCTCGTGTGTATTTTTAGGGACCTGCAGTCACTAAAACCTTTACCACATACAACACATGTGTAAGGTTCTGTTTTTCACCAGTATGAGTTCTCGTGTATATCTTTAGGGAACTGTAGTCACTAAACCCTTTACTCTATATACATCACATGTGTAAGGTTTTTCACCAGTATGAGTTCTCGTGTGTATCTTTTGGGATCTGCAGTCACTAAACACTTTACTGCATACATCACATGTGTAAGGTTTTCACCTGTATGAGTTCTCGTGTATATCTTTTGGGATCCGCAGTCATTAAACACTTAACTGCATACATCACATGTGTAAGGTTTTGTTTTTCACCAGTATGAGTTCTCGTGTATATCTTTAGGGATCTGTATGAATTCTCATGTGTCTAGGAAAGTTGCATTTTACCCTAAACCCTATATCACATACATCACATTTGCAATGTTTTTTCATCAGTGATCTTTCACAAATTCAAAGTAACACTCCCTGTCAGCTATCTTCGAATCACATTTGGCTGCTCAATTTCTATATTTCCATCTTCAGTACTGTAATACATGATATTTGTACCCCCTCCCGAAATTCATATCCCGGTGTAAGATTATCATACAATATTCTTACCGCGTGGGTTATTCTAATATAACCCTCCTTGCGATATTTTGACCCTGATTATATATCCAGTTTTGTATCATACAGGGAAGTCAAAATATCGCGACTGGACTTTTTTTTACCTCGATTTCATAATTGGATTTCATGACAATATTTTACGCTTTCAAGAACGACTTGGTTAGTTAGGAAGATTGGCTATTTAAAGGATAGGTACTTGGGGACGGGCCAATTTTTTTTAGCCCTCCACCTTTTTTTCAAAATCCGTTTTATTTTTATTTTCTATTAATTTCAATTATTTTCGCGTTTTTCTGTATAAAATGTACTATAAACATAAATATACTACAAATAATTGTATTTGCTACATGTATTAACTATCAATTTCAATTATACTATATATATTAACGGCCGTGTCTAATTTATGGTGACATCCCGTTAGTCCGACAACCAATTTTTCTAGGGGGACCACTTCCTATAGATATAGGAAGATGTGGTGTGAGTGCCAATGAGACAACTCTCCATCCAAATAACAATTTATAAAAGTAAACCATTATAGGTCAATGTACGGCCTTCAACACGGAGCCTTGGCTCACACCGAACAACAAGCTATAAAGGGCCCCAAAAGTACTAGTGTAAAACCATTCAAACGGTAAAACCAACGGTCTAGTCTATATAAAAAACGAGAAACGAGAAACACGTATAAATTACATAAACAAACGACAACTACTGTACATCAGATTCCTGACTTAGGACAGGTGCAAACATTTGCAGCGGGATTAAACGTTTTAATGGTACCAAACCTTCTCCCTTTTTCTGAAACAATAGTATAACATCACAACATAGAAAACACACGATAAAACATCAATTGGAAGGCTTAACTCAATCAAAACGTAAATTAACACACTATGAACGAATAAATTCGATCTGTGATACCTGAAAGTAAATACATAGTTAATAAAATATTAGGGACAAACATTCAAGGCCAAAAGCAAACAAACAAGTCCAAATAAAGCCATGGCAATACACCACCGCGAAATATTTAACCCTTAGAAAATAATCACTTTTGAAAAAACTGGTTTTCATAATATATACAGGTAAATGAAAAATAACTTTGTCGTTTTAGGTATACTTTTTCTGTCTTTATAAAATCTTCCAATAATTAGGAATACCAAGAAAGGTCTGTCATATAAATACCTAATTTAACACTAGATACATAAGGGTAAATATCAACAATAAAACTTCCTGTACAGATTAAAGGAGGATAATCTTGATGTTCATACAAATGTAGTATGAAGAAGTGAAAATTAGTAGATATTCCAAATAATCAAAGCTGGTATACAGACAAGATCCATATTAATATAAAATAACAAAAAGTATTAAAAATAGTATCAACAGGTCGAATTAAAAGAAAGTACGATTTGAGAGTACTCGCAGTTACTGACAGCTAGTTAAAAGCCAAAACAATTACTGATAAAAATCATGCATCAGAGACTAAAATCAACTAAAACACATCCCAGGATTTAGTATTTTAACGTCATGAACAGTCAGAGAAGACATGACTTGTGCAATGCCAAAAATAAATGTATCGACAGGTAGTAGGATAGTGAGGAGCTACTTCTTAAGAGATAAAAATAACGTGTGTGTGTCTCTAAACATCCCGCCTCAAAAGAAGATACAACTTAGTTATGTTTTAATTTGCTAATGACAAAATCGATATTAGTGCCAATGTAAACTATATTCAGAGATCTAATTACAATATTGGTACGATAACCCTTACTTATAAGTTTGTTTAAAGGTTCGATGAGTTTACACGGATCACATAGTGATTTCCTCGCTTTAAGTACAATATTACCGTAAAATTTAGGATGTGAAATACCATTTTAATAAGTTTTCTACAGGTACAGCCAAATTTACTAATCAAATCTTTGTATCTATGAAAGAATTTAGTAAAAGTTTTAAGTAATTTATGGTATCGAAATCCCTGACACAATAATTTCCCAGTGATGCATTGATTACGTTCGTTAAAATCTATGACATCAGAACACACACGGGCATACCGAACGAGTTGGGATATATAAACACCGTATGATGGAGCCAAAGGCACATCGCCGTCTAAAATGGAAAATTAACAATAGGAAATGAAAATCGTCTCTTTTGTCGTAAATTTTAGTATGTAGTTTCCGTTAGAAATTGAAATGTCTAAATCTAGAAAAGGGCAACTGCTGCTGTTTATGTTAGATTTAGTTAAAGTAAGTTCTTTTGGGTAAATTTCGGAAGTATATTTAGAGAACTCTGGATTATTTAACGAAAAAATATCATCCAGGTAACGGTAGGTATTGTTGAATGTATCAACTAAATATAACATACATATATACAAGGGGATAGGACATGCCGCTGGAATAGGTTACATTTTTCAGCTTGAAAATACATGAATAGATGGTGAAAACTATCGAAAATATATTGTAACGAAAACCGAGTGGTCGGGCCTTAGTGTAATGCTATAAAAATATGTTTTTGTGATATCAGTCATAAAAAGGGAGTAAAAGTTTACATACAGTCATTCTTTCTTTGGTAGCGTGGTAGCGTGGTACTCTGGAATTCTGTATACAACCTGGTATGTTTGGTTCCTCTGGTAAGGTAATACCTCGGATATAAAGGGTAGATTATGGTATAGATTTTTGGCCCGTGAAAGTGTGGTTGTGTATGGTCACTCTCCGTATCGATGTTTGTAAGAATAACAGACTCGTTAAATAAAAATCAAGTGATATTAACTTTAATATGCATTAAATACCCACAATACATATATGTATATATATACTAATACTAGATAACCTAGCAGTGTTCAATTTTAATAAATAGTCATTTTATCAACCTCCTTTCGTAAATAAAGAAAATGGATAGCGGAAAAATATAATAATTGTAATTTAGTAATCGGCAAATGATAAATCTCATTACCAAAAGAATCATTATAAAGTTTTTCTCGCGAAGTTATTTTCCGCCTAATTGTAACTTGTAAAGGAATTAACTAACCCACATTATACGGACTTAGTCTCCTCGGACATGGTAACATGTCGTCTGTCTGGTAACTGGTATCTATACATATATTAAAATTGCTTGGAATTAGCGAGCCTTATACTTGTCCAGGCCGGTAAAATGGTGCTGAAGACTTATTTGAATTCTCCGCCGTATTTATACTTAGGTAAACCAATTTACCGATTTGGTGTGCCATTTACCAAAACCGGAACTGGTACAAAAACCAAAATAGGTTAAACGTCATTGTACGTCAATTGAAATAAACAGTTAGGAGGTGTTCCGAATGTAAAAACAAAGGCAAGGATAATAAAAGTTTTAAAAGTTCCGCAAATAGTCAAAAAATATCATAAGGACCTACAGAGTGTGGCCATAAGTATTCATCGCTTGAGATTTTCACTATATATTTCATATAAAACTACATTTTTTCAAAAAATTATTATGAAGTCATTTCTGGTTTGATTTTAAGCAACTTGGTACCAAGAAGCAGGACTGTTACAGGTTTATTTGTTTATTTGGTTGTATTTTTGGTGTGGAACATTTTCATTATATCACGAGATAAACACAAATATTATTTTCTGTTCAGAAATTTGCTATGATTTCAACCAATTAAAATCGTAAAATTGTATTATTTGTGTTCACATCAAGAGAAAACAAAAACAACTGAAGACGAACCGATGACAAAATAAACAAATATTCTTTAGACAATTCTTCGTCTTTGAACGCCTTGTTTATATAAATCCAACCATAAATGCCTTCAAAATATTTTTAGAAAAAAATGTGTTTTTATATGAAATATATAGCAAAAAAATGCAGGTGACGAATACTTTTGGCCATGTACTGTATAAGAGCTACGGTTCCGCATACTTATATAAGAAATATATCAAAAGTAATTTATCGGTACAATCAAAACAACGTCAACACACAATTTTTGGGGAAACAAGTTCCATTTCAGGGAACCGACTTTTCGTCTCAATATCATAAGGTCAATAAAGTTCCCATTATTTGTTATATATGAAGAGCTCCGTAATTTTTTCAGAGCCGAAAGTAAACGTTAAATAAGGAATCTGAGCCTCAGTTAGATATGAGCTGCGATCAGAGTCGATATTGTGATTCTCGGATATGTGGAAAAGTTTAATACATTTTTACCTATGAAAAGGTATACATTTAAAAATCTAAGTTATATGAAAAGGGTGGGATAGCAGCGGTCAATTTCACAAAACATCGTAAGTGTAAGATCACACTTAAGACAAGTCTTAAGTCAAATTCCAAGTTCACAAAAAAACTTAAGGATGTTCGCTTGTCATGTTTTGGAATTTTTGTCAGATTTTCGGAATCCTCTGGTTTTATCCATGTGAATGCCTTAAAAAATTTTGCCCATTGACCCCCATTTTTCATTTTATAAATCTTTTACATGTATAATTATAAGCCATCTGTAAAAGTCTTATAAAATCTTTGTTATTTTTTAATAGTTTTTGAGAACTTAAACTTGTCAATGATAAAGCTAAGAAAAATCAAGAGAGAACATTTTCCCGCCAAAATTTCAATGGCTAATATCTCGAAAACAAGCACATTGACCTATATATTTTTTTTGCTTTTTTGGTTCCTTTATTAATCCCCTATCAATATATACTAGTGTTATGAAAAGCTTGTTATTTTGAAACTGAGTAGCGAACCTCCTTAAGACAAAACTTATTACCAACTTTGATCGTAAACTTAAGAGTGCCTCTACCCACACTTAAGTGTCCAAGAAATACTTACGACCACTCTTACGATTATCTTAAGTATTTAAAAAATGGCTGCAGCCAGTGGCGTAGCCAGGGCTGAAAGGATGTGGATGCCAAACCGTTGCTGAGCGTAGCGAGGCAAACAAGTTTTTTTGGACCATTTTATGCAGAAAATGATATTTTTCGGACATTTTTCCTGTATGCATTTGTACTCCCCCGAGAATGCGACACTGGTTTTATTTTTGTTTTATTTCAATAAGTAAGCGCCTTGAAAATATTTAATAGGGTTCCAATGATATTCATAATCTATTTACAAAATTAACAATTGTTGCACTTCAGTGTTTCTGTTGTTCCATTGTTTTCCTCTTATAGTTTATGTGTTTCCCTCGGTTTTAGTTTGTAATCCGGATTTGTTTTCTCTCAATCGATGTATGACTTTGAACAGCGGTATACTACTGTTGCCTTTATAACAGATAGAGATTTTTGTTTGTGTTTCATGGAGTGTCTTTGGTTTCGTTTCTGACATGGTCATGCTCCATCTGGTTTTCCAACGAGAAATTTCTTCTTTAAGTTGGAGGGGCCTGATGGGGGTCTTATCACGATTCACGAGTTGATTTTTTTGTCAATCACGATTCACAGAAAATAAATTTCCATGATCACGGATCACGAAAATATAAAAAGAGTATAAATCTGTAGAAAAACGGATCACGATAGTGAAAATGCGCCGATCACGAAGAACGAAAATGACCCATCAGGCCCCTCAAGTTGTTCAGGAGTGCCAATATCGTCATTGTAAGCATTGTATATCTTTTCAATGTGATCTGATGTCAATTCTCACGGAGATATTCTAAGGCATGAACAACTACGGGGAAGGCCAACTTAAATGTGAACAAAGAATCTGCCCGAGCTGACCATCTAGTTTCGCATAACGTTGTTTACTTGGACCGTTTTTCATGTCTTCCTTGGCGTTTTTATCACAATTACTAAGTTTAACTTTAGTTGCGAAGGCTTCGGAAATGATTGGGCGTTATCCTCAGATTTTTCAACGGTTTGGCATCCACATCCTTTCAGCCCTGGCTACGCCACTGGTAGTTAGGCTATTTTTAAGTGTACGTCCGAACCTCGGCGATGGGTCTGAAGCCCCAGTGGGTTCAGGGCAGAGGACCTCATGATAGGGCGTTTGAACGAGGGTAAAAAAAGTCCCTCCCTCCCTCGAAACTCACTCGTTATTGAGAATATCATTTAAGTACATCTATCAGGAAAATGCTGAAAATGAAAAAGAAAAAAGAAAATTGCTTCAGACATTATCCGATTGATGCTTGGGGTCGAAGCAAACTCCGAAACAGTGGTGACATCTGGCTACGCTTCTTTTGTGGTGGTAAAGGGTTATTTTCGTGCAACGTTTTTGACCTTTTTATTTCACGTGTTTTCGTGTTTTGGCGCTTTATTTCTCGTTTTCTCGTGTTTGGTTCGACGTGCGTGCTTCGTGTTTACCCTTATTTATTTTCCGTGTTTCGTGTCGGTACTCTTAATTTTTCGTGCTTGTTCCGCATTTGATTGAAAAGTAAACCGGGACTAAATTCAAAGTCAGTCCGGAGATTGTTTTAAATTAAGTGTTCCCATGCAGGATATTAATTGCTTTGAAATTATGAATAATATTTTTTTTTCAAATCAGATGCAACTAGCGGACGCTAAAAGGTGACCGCAGTGTCTTCATGTCCATTACTATGACTGCGTGATCTCAAAGAACGACTGAGTAATAGCTTCTATGTACTTTTTTCCTTAATATATGCGATCTTATTTCTCGTGCTTCGCTTTCCCGATTTTTATTTTCCTTGCAACGTTTTTGTGATTTTTATTTCACGTGTTTCTGTTTTCAGAACCCCCCTTTACCACCCTCTTTGTAGAGAAAGGGAAGTATGACCCGAACGATAACGCTGTATGGAGTTTGGGTCGAAGGTCAGACCAAAAAAAAATGAAAACTATTGTCTTATTTTATTTCTACCATAGGGTATTTAAATAATATATGCTTTATAATGTGTATTTTTTCAAAGATAAAACCCTACAGAGGCCCCATTTCAAGTACGTGACGTCAGGGGAATAACCTTTTTGCACAACGCTTAGAGTGACGTCACTTTGGATACAAGAAGAAAGGGTAAGAGCACACAATTATAATATCTTCAAAGTAAAATTGTAAAACTGCTCGCTATATGATATCTAATTCTAATACAAACCCAATGCTAACAGCGCAGCAGATTATTGTTCTTCATGTACGGTACATTTTTTTCATATAATAACCTTTATCCTTTATCTTCGTGTTTTCTCTCCTGGTTGGAACATGTATATTTTTTTACTCTTCAGTTCTGAGAACGGTATAATTTTCAGTTTGTTATTCATTTTAGTGTTGATATTTGGGGATCACGAGATTTCTTTGCGGATCATTGTCATCTGTTGCTACGCTAGCTGCGGAACCGTAGCTCCTAGGTCCTTATGATATTTTTTGACTATTTGCGGACCATAGATAGTAAAAAATACCAGACTGACCTAAGAGCGACGGTTCCGTAGCTATTGCTACTCGTGCTTATTTTTTGCACTTTTCTACATTTTTTGTAGCAGAATGTTAATTTCCATCTGTCTGGTTATTTATTTTCGGCGATTACAAGGCCAGTATATTAATATTAAAAATCCTGTCCATTCCCCTTCGAATAGTTCAAGCGGGACAGATTCTCGGGTTAGCCGGGAATAGCGATAAGGTGTATTCCCCTCCGAAGAAATCTAATGGTCGTCCCCTTAATGACTAATGTGTATGAAGAGAACTGTACGTGTAATTTCACATAAAAACATGTGAACTGTTCAAAGTTATGACGCCTTATCACTATTAAATAGTCCCTTAGACTTCTTTTTGTTTGAGTCAAGTGTCGCAAAAACAAAGGTCACGAGCTGAAAATAGGAACGAAAGATACCAGAGGGACATTAAAACTCATGTGTCGAATAAATATGGCAAAAGTACTGTAAGTGTAGTAAAATAATTATGACGTCTTGAAAGGCTATTTTATTTTTTTGTTTTGACGCCTTACAGCGTTTTTTGTTTTTGGTATAGCTAGATATCCAACAGTTGCCAAAATCTGTCAAAATCTGAGTATTGGATTTTTTAGTTGAAAATATAGTAAAGCGTCAAATTTCTTTTTCGGTCAGACAAACTTTTTTAATAGCACCGACTGCTGATTCATATCAAATTATGACAAATAAATACCATAAGATGTAAAAATGTTTAAAGATTTATTATTCATTTGGCCATGATATAATTCTGGCTCATTTAGACATTATAATTTTCTGACGAGTTGAACACAAAGAAAAATATGTCTGGACAAGTTTGCTATGTATTCTAACCAAATTAAAATCGTAAAAATTTGCATTTGTGTTTAACCCATCAGAAAATGATAACGACCCTCACGAAAATTATGACAAATAAACAATATAAGACATTTTTACATCTTATGGTATTTATTTTATAAAAATCACGCATAAAGTTACTTGGTAATATTTTTTGATAAATATCGATTTTAGTTGAAATGATAGGAACATTTTCAGAGTGGGAACTCACTTTTGTCCACTGACTGTATTTGGAAAATTTTAAATGTGTCTTCTCCACTTGGCATGCAGTATACATGGTATAACTTTGAAACGTTTATCCTCTATTTTTCAGACAATATAATTAAAACAGGACCAAGAGACAGTAAATCATCATGACGCGTGTGGCTATGACTATACTTCTCGTCGTGATTTGTATGGTACTTATTGCGGAAGTCAAATCTGCACAAAGAACAAAGAGGAATAGTATGCATTTATATTTAAACTTCTGTTTCTAGAAAAATCTATTCTAATGTACACTTCTTACTTTTTATGTTTTTTTTGTGTAATAGAATCCCTCAGGCCTATTTTTTACACGCTTCAAATGTTATATTCCTTTCCATGCTTCTACAAGTCAAAAACTGAAAGAGTGATTTTCTTTGTAAGAGATACACGTACCTTGGACATTCTATATTGACTAGTCTCGTAAATTCGCGTGGAGTCCGGTAATTCGGTCATATCAAGGAATAACCGACGAGATTGATCATTCTAGTCCCGTTAGTATAATAGTCCCAGGAGATACCCTTAACTTTAGACATTATATTCGATATGTTAAAAGTAAGTTTCTCTCACTTTTTCCACATTTCCAAACCGATTGTGAAAAATTGTTCTCCTCACTAGTGAAATATCTGTTCTCGGTAAATGATTGGTCGAAATTTAATATGACGTCAAATTTTCAAGATTTTTCTGAATTTCCTATTGTGACGTCATCAGACATGGTCGCCTCATGAAAAAAGGCGACCATGCATGATGACAAAACATATATAAAGAACACAACTTTCTGCAAATCTTTGAAAAGGAAGGACAAAATCATACGAGAAACAGATTCCACAACTATATCTCGTGTATTACGATATTTCTCCACTCTCAACAGTTAAATTTTAATTATTTAAAAAGCTTGGCAAGCCTCGCGCTTTAAATATTTATAGAATAACTAATCGTAGAATTCAAATATAGAAAAATATGCAACGAGTGGCCGAACAACACATTGATTATCAGTGTTGTTCGGTCATTAGTTATTCTTTTGATTACATTGATTGAAAATGAGCTTTTAAATGGAAATAAAATAGAAAATGCAAAGGACTATATCTGTTATTACACATTCACAATTTGTTTTGATGTAAGACAGTCTGTGCCAAACTGTTTTAGGGTTTGTCTGACCGAAAAAGAAATTCAATATTTGTCTACTATTTTCCACATAAAATCTGAAAATTCTGTCTGACCGAATGACCTCTTTGTCTGACATTTTGTCAGTCTGACAGACAGAGTTTGGGATCATTATACACTATGTAACGTCATCGACAACGTCTTGACAACACCTGTTGTTGTATGACATCAGAGGTGTGAAATTATCGAGTTTGTTTATTTCACATGTGAAATTATCGGTTTTATTTCACTTGGAAATCACGGTAATACATTGTAAACAATATAATAATTAAACAACGTACGTGTATACAGATTGTACATGATTGTATTATTTCAGCATGTTATAGTGTTTTTGTTTTAGGGGTCTTGTAGTTTGTAAAAAAAAAAAATAATCAAAATTTGTGGTATTTCTACGCACCGGAAAATAAGTTGTTTTAAACATTTTTTTATCTGTTTTCTAATAAGTTCAATAATAGAAAAAAGAATATTTTGTTATCACAACACACACGAACAACTTAATCTGAAAAATTACTTGTCATTGCTTCATATTTTAATGGAAAATCAGAGTTTTATGGAAGTTGCATGTTGAGTGCAACTTTAGATACGAAAGCATATTGACATTTTGTAGAAACCCGCATACTTCAATAATTTGAAATAAATCCTACATTTTCAACAAATTTCGTTTTTTCTAGGAGAAAAACAATCTAAAGGAAAACATGTTCCCGTTGTAAAATATCTGATTCAATGATAAGAAAAATTGTTCCAATCGGAGAAACAAATGTTCCCATGGGAAGAAAAATTGTTCCCATGGGAAGATAAACTGTTCCCATCGGAAAAGTTAAATTCCCATGGGAACTTTTAGTATTCTTCTTTTCCCATGGGAACTGTAAAGTTCCGATGGGAACTTTAAAATTCCCATGGAAAAGTACTTTTCCCATGGGAACTTTAAATTTTCCCATCGGAACTTCTAATATTCCATGGAATTTTTAAATTTCCCATGGAAATGTACTTTAATCAGCTGTGGTGACAACAGTGACAACAGTGACAACAGTGACATGTTGGGACATATGGGAAATTTAATTTTTAATTATCTATCACTTGGCCAAAAATATTTTTGTCATCTTGTAAGACAAC
>JAASAO010002290.1:0-10271 GCA_017311375.1 Mytilus coruscus
TAGAAGCTTCTTACAATCAAAAGATAGTATCTAGAAGAAAATTTTAATAATTTTCCCCATTTTGTTGAGCCTGTGACTAACAGCAAAAGTAGGCGAGACACTGGGTTCCGGAACCCTTACGAATTTTAAGGAATAAGGGCCAAAATAAATTTTTGTTCTAGTTTAAGGACAATAACATGTGTATAAGTGTATGGTTCTCTATGAAATTGTACCACAGGTTTCCATACCTCAAAAGGAAGGTTGGGATTGGTTTGAGGGTTATGGCCCAAACCATTTAGGAATTAGGGACAAAATTAATGATATTTTGGTTTCCTGACAATAAGTTGTGTACAAGTCTATGAATTTGTACCACAAGGTTCGATCCATACCAAAAAGGAGGATTGGGATTGATTTTAGGGGTATGCCCTTACCGTTTAGGAAAAGGGACCAAAAACAGTACTTTTCTAATACATTGTATAAATTGCTTATTTCTTGACCAATTCCAATGCACTTTAACAGTGTTTTTAAACTAAAAGACATGTTCTTTCAACTTTTGCGTATTATTTGGCTTACGACATTAAATTTAAGAGCTACATTGTCTGTGTTTTAGCTGGTGCAACTGAAGCTACATTGCCAGAAGATTCATTGACAGGATCTCAGGACTTGTTTGAGTCAGCTGCCTCCTTAATACAACCTCCAACACCGCCTTCACCTCAGTCACCATCAGTAATTGCTGGGTTCATTGGTAACCGGGGAATACCAATCACAGTAAACCCTACTAGTAGTAGACTAGTACACATTGAAACCCATGCAGTCCCTACTACAGCAGCCAAGAAGAGAAAAACAACAGCAGATGATGTGTATGAGCTTCAGGTGAATATATAACAGTTGATATTTTATAATGTGTCTTTCTGTGTTGTGATGTTACACTATTGTTTCAGAAAAAGGGTGAAGGTTTGGTACCATTAAAATGTTTAAACCCGCTGCATTTGTTTGCACCTGTCCTAAGTCAGGAATCTGATGTTCAGTAGTTGTCGTTTGTTGATGTGGTTCATAAGTGTTTCTCGTTTCTCGTTTTTATATAGATTAGACCGTTGGTTTTCCCGTTTGAATGGTTTTACACTAGTAATTTTTGGGGCCCTTTATAGCTTACTGTTCGGTGTGAGCCTAGGCTCCGTGTTGAAGACCGTACTTTGACCTATATTGGTTTACATTTATAAATTTTGACTTGGATGGAGAGTTGTCTCATTGGCACTCATACCACATCTTCTTATATCTATATAACAGTTAATTCTGTCCCCATACTTAGTTGGCAATACAGCTAGTTTTGCATATATGTACTAGTAGTATACTATTACAAATTTGATTGTTTAATTATTGTTTGCTTAACATCCAGGGGCAAATATTTCATGCATATTCAGGACGATTTTCCGATTTATATCAAATGTCCTCTTAATTATTGAAATCTAAAATAAAATAAGAAAGAATGTGTCCATAATACACGAATGCCCCACCCGCACTATCACTTTCTATGTTCAGTGGACCGTAAATTTGCCGGGGTCAAAACTCTAATTTGGCATTAAAATTAGAAAGATCATATCATAGGGAACATGTGTACTCAGTTTCAAGTTGATTGGACTTCAACTTCATCAAAAATACCTTGACCAAAAACATCAACTTGAAGCGGGACAGATGGACGAACGAACGAACGGAGACACAGACCGAAAAACATAAGGCCCCTAAGTGGGGCATACAAAATCAAATTTAAAGTTTCCTTGTTATAAAAGTCCATGTTGGCAATTTTGCTTGGAAAATAAGTGCATTCAAAGTTGTATTTCTTAGACATACTTCATATCAATTTAAATTTCAAGTGAATATTGAAGTTTCCTATAGTTTTTTACTTGAAAAACTTCTATTTGATTTTATTGTACTAGCATTTTTGTGTCCAATCAGACATGTTTTCGTCACATTTTTATGAAAAACTACTGAACAGAACAAATTCATATTTGGTCAGCAGCTTGACAATGACGAATTATAACATGTGAGCACTTTCCGATTTGTCAGATCTACATATTCTTTGACTTGTTTATAGCAAAGCTGGATATTGACAAACCTGCTGTTGGGAACGCTGAGTATCTTTTTTAGTAACTCTTTTAACCGACAGGTACTATTAAACGGATTTCAAGCAAACATTCAAAAAGTCTATTACCTAAATTGCATTATGACCTTCCTTTACATATTGTTGAAGTATTTGCCCTTCCCTCTAAATGTAGTTTCGTAATATTTTGTCATTGGGTTACTGTCTCCTTGATGTATACCCCGCATCTATTTATATCATATCCTTTTTTCTAAGCTGATTGATTTTCTTGAAATGCATTGTATTCATTCAGCTGTACAGGAGTTTGAAATCTTTTTACAAATTCGTCATGTACAGTTGTTGATTAATTCATATTCTTAACATTTCTGTTTTGTTCTACAGGTTATGTATCTAAGGGGTGAGATGGAAAAGCAGAAGAAAGAAATGAGGAAGCTTGATCTACAAATAGAACTGTTAGAAAGAGTCAAGTCTAAAGAATACCAGCCAATGTCTTTATCTCAATGTCTTGAGGCACTTGAATCTACTAACTAATATAAACTTGTTATCTTCTCATGTGTAATTGATTAAATGTTATATTCAAAAGAAAAAAAAATTATCATATATATTATATATTTATATATTTGAATGAATTAAATGAGGTCAGAAGTATTTACCTCAATGATCTACATGTAAACGTTATCAATGAACCTTCCCGAAATCATTGAACAACACAGAATAGATTCAAGCACCTGATTTTATATGATGTTGAACTTATTCAGGAAGTAGGGAAAACGGTTGCCAATTTTTTTTTTCTCGGAGGAGTTTATTATGGTTGTTGATGTGGATTGTGTTCATGTCCAATATGTTCTGTGATTTCTGATATATCAAATACGTTTGTATATATAGTATAAAATGAGAACTAGATAATTCTGACGAAACAAAATAGAAAATGAAATTGTTCTAAGACATGAAAAGCATAGAAAGTCTACTCCTGACTGAGTCACTAGTCTAAAGAGTTTGATTTCATGAGCAATAATTGCTTCGTTTACTTTAAAACTTACACTATTATCTAATAAAGTTACTATCTTATTAAATCATTTAAAATATTGTCTCACAGAGATAATAAACCTTCGTTGTTGAAGGCCATACGGTGACCTAAAATTGCTTACCTCAACTTCATTTGTACTCAGGTGGATAGTTGTCTCATTGGCAAGCATCCCACGTCTCCTTATTTTTTATTAACAAAAGAAAGTCATCAAAATAAAACAAGGTTTCCATTAGGACCATGGTGAAATAAAACAAGTCTTTGATTAGTTAGGATCATGTTTCTATGAACGAATAAGAAAGCATAAATGTTAATTAAATATATGTATTTCAGTTGCTGAAAAATACTCCTAGAAATGCTGGTACTTGCACGGGCTGATCAAGTCGGACGACCAGAACGTCATCATTCACCAAAGGTTCATTTCTGGACAGGGCAATGTTATGCAACACGGCACAAGCACCAAAAATTCTACATTCTTTTTCTGGTTTCATTCTGACCTTAAATAGGAAAATAATATGCTCATTTAAGTTTTATGTAGTGTAATTAATAGTAGATGAAAAATGTGACATGCATACAGAAATATATATCATATTTTATATGTCTTGATTCATAGACAATAGACATATAAAATATCTTTCAATAATTTGAAACAGTAGTTAGATAACTGTTCTAGAAAAGTGGTACCAAAGGCATATTCAAAATCCTAAATCGAAGACGCCTGACAAAAATTCTTTATCGGCACCCTTCTGTTGTTGACCTCAAGGTGCCTTTTTCCAATTTTATATATTTGGGTTGCTGTCTCATTGACGTTTACCAAACATCTCTCAGCCATATTGTTGTAACTATTACATGGAAATTGTTCTTTATGTATGTGTGAATTGCAATGCTAAATCTGTATTTAGTATTAATATACCTCAGAATGCAGGACATGAAACCATCTTTTCAAAATACCAAAAGTCCTCTCTATAACGGATCTAGTACTGGCATGGCATCCGTCGAACCTTTGCTGGTGTCTCTCTATTGGATCGGCATATGGAGTCGACAAGAAAGGGCGACAAGCATATCCACTGTCCCCAAGAATGACACCATCTATCAATCCCCTGTGATTTGTCTGAAGGTAATTAGACAGGGTTGATGTATTGAATATGTGGGAGTCGTGAGTGGAGCCTGGCCAGTTTGCGAATATATTGGTAAACCTACCTGTAAATATGAATTCAGTGTTTTTAAAAACAGACAATTGATAAAAAAAATAATAGCAGATTTTTTAATTATGCAAGTACAACAACGCACCTGCTTAAATAGAAGTCCTCCAAAGAACACCCCAAGTGTTATTCTTCAACAAATTTCGTTTTTAAAAATGAAATCAAATCAATTCAGTTTATTTTCGATGAATTTCAAGATTTTACAAAATTGGTAATTGAAGTTAGCAACGTCCATTGGCCAATATTACAAGATAAAAGGACGATGCTGTGTACTAAATTATTCTTTATCTTTCCTGTATCTTTTCTCATCTTTTCGTTAAGACCATCAGGTTCTAAAGTGTGGAGTTGGTGGATCCAAAATTTTCTCTTCTCCTTCTCGCCGTGGTGTCCCACTCGGTGTTGACTTCTATGATTTGGAAAGTAACATTACCAAAAGAATGTTTTGTTGAACGAAGATGTCTTGTGAGAGGACAGTTTTGTTGGTTTTGTACCATGAACGATGGTTATTGAGCCGAATATTAAATTTGTCCATTGTGTCTCCCACATACTGAATGCCACAAGTGTCACATGTTAATATATAAATTGAGTTCTCCGTTTTACAGTTGGAATTTGAGTAGATGGTATAATTTTGTTTAGTAACGGAGCTGATTGAAAGAACTGCTTGTATTGGCAGCTTTACAACACAAGCAGTTCCTTCGACTACATTGTTTGTAGCAACCGGAGTAGGCTGCTTTGCTAATACAGATGTCACTAATTTGTCACGGATGTTTTAGGTCTTCTGAAGGCCATGACTGGTGGTGAGGAAAATACTTTTTAAGATTTGAATCATTTTCTATAATTTTCCAATACTTCTGAACAATGGAAAACACATTTTAAAATCAGGATGGTAAGTGAGTACAAGGGTGTTCTGTTAGCTGCTTTATTCTTATCTTTGTACTCTAGAAGTTCTTGGCGACTAGTTTTGTTTGCTCTTTCGAAAGCGCTATCAATGATGTTGTTATTGTATCCTCGAACAACTTGATGTTTACGTAGTTGTCCAAGTCTAGCATTTGCGTATTTTCAGTAGAGCATATTCTCTTGATTCGCAATGCCTGTCTGAATGGGATGCCACGGGAGCAGTGTTTAGGATGGCAACTTTTAGGAGAAAGGAATTGATGTTTGTCCGTTTGTTTGGTATGAAAGTCTGTTATAATGGTTCCGTTCTTGATGTAACTTGTAGTGTCGAGAAGTTTATTTTCTCCATAGATGATTCATATGTAAATTTTATTGAATGGTGGAAAGAGTTACAGTGTCCTAGAAATTCATTAAGATGTTCTTGTGAATCTGTCCATTTGAAATCAATATCGTCAATGAATCGGAACCATGATAAGGGCTGGTATGGAGCACTAGCCAAGAGGCTTTTTCAAGTTGGTCCATAAATATGTTGGCATATGACGGGGCCATTTTGTGCCAATACTAGTACAGTCTATCTGGAGATAATGTTTTCATTGAAAGAGAAGTTGTTGTTCTCTAGCACTAGTTTCAGAAGTGTAACAAGGCACTCAGTTGGAGGATTTTTTTCACTACGAGTGTTCCATACCTCTTCACACACTGCTATTCCTTCGTCTTGTGGAATGTTGGTATATAAAGAAGACACGTCCATGGATGCAAGTATAGTATTGCTTGGTAGAGGATTGAGGCTTTCCATTTTCTTTAGATAATCAGTCGTATCTTGGATGTAAGAGGGTAGTTCTTTCACATGAGGTCTTAGATGATGGTCTACAAATTCTGATATCTTTTCAGTTGGATGACTATTTGCTGAAACAATTGGTCGACCTGGATTGCCCGTTTTTCAATATCTGCGAGGCGACGTTTAATTATTGGTAAATTAACTGTTTAACTGTTTAATCCAGCTACTTCAACTGTTACTTTCTTTTACAACCACAAATTACAAACAAATTGTAAATGAAATATCGGATATCATCAACAATAGTAACATTTCACGTGACGATTTAACAATAATTAAACGTCGCCTCGCAGATATTGAAAAATTGAACTATCCAAACATAAAGAAAACAACGGAATAAATTTCAAAGAGATAAAATTCACACTGTCTATTTAAATCAGGATATGAATGATATCAATACAACAAACCATAAGGCCCCAAGAAAAGAAAATTCAAAAGACGGAAACAAAAACTGAAAGCATTGTTGTAAATTTGTCATCTAAAGAACTAACACGTGCTGAAGAATCTCTTTTAAGTAAAGGTTTAAACTTCTGTCCTATCCCATCAAATGTAAATATCTTTCAGCTAGACGAGGACTTAGACCAATTGGCTAGACGTTTACGCTTGAAAGATTTTTCTACAATAGGGCAAGAAAAACCTTGAAGAAGCTGGATTAACAGATTCAGATACTGACACCAATGAAGTCACGCCAATCCAGGTCGACCAATTGTTTCAGCAAATAGTCATCCAACTGAAAAGATATCAGAATTTGTAGACCATCATCTAAGACCTCATGTGAAAGAACTACCTCTTACATCCAAGATACGACTGATTATCTAAAGAAAATGGAAAGCCTCAATCCTCTACCAAGCAATACTATACTTGCATCCATGGACGTGTCTTCTTTATATACCAACATTCCACAAGACGAAGGAATAGCAGCGTGTGAAGAGGAATGGAACACTCGTAGTGAAAAATCCTCCAACTGAGTGCCTTGTTACACTTCTGAAACTAGTGCTAGAGAACAACAACTTCTCTTTCATTGGAAACATTATCTCCAGATAGACTGTACTAGTATGGGCACAAAATGGCCCCGTCATATGCCAACATATTTATGGGCCAACTGAAAACGCCTTTTGGCTAGTGCTCCATACCAGCCCTTATCATGGTTCCGATTCATTGACGATATTGATTTCAAATGGACAGATTCACAAGAACATCTTAATGAATTTCTAGGACACTGTAACTCTTTCCACCATTCAATAAAATTTACATATGAATCATCTATGGAAAATAAACTTCCTCGACACTACAAGTTACATCAAGAACGGAACTATTATAACGGACCTTCATACCAAACAAACGGACAAACATCAATTCCTTTCTCCTTAAAGTTGCCATCCTAAACACTGCTCCCGTGGCATCCCATTCAGCCAGGCATTGCGAATCAAGAGAATATGCTCTACTGAAAATACGCAAAATGCTAGACTTGGACAACTACGTAAACATCAAGTTGTTCGAGGATACAATACAACATCATTGATAGCGCTTTCGAAAGAGCAAACAAAACTAGTCGCCAAGAACTTCTAGAGTACAAAGATAAGAATAAAGCAGCTTACAGAACACCCTTGTACTCACTTACCATCCTGATTTTAAAATGTGTCTTCCATTGTTCAGAAGCATTGGAAAATTATAGAAAATGATTCAAACCTTAAAAAGTATTTTCCTCACCACCAGTCATGGCCTTCAGAAGACCTAAAATCATCCGTGACAAATTAGTGACATCTGTATTAGCAAAGCAGCCTACTCCATCTCCGGTTGCTACAAACAATGTGGTCGAAGGAACTGCTTGTGTTGTAAAGCTGCCAATACAAGCAGTTCTTTCAATCAGCTCCGTTACTAAACAAAATTATACCATTTACTCAAATTCCAACTGTAAAACGGAGAACTCAATTTATATATTAACATGTGACACTTGTGGCATTCAGTATGTGGAGAAACAATGGACAAATTTAATATTCGGCTCAATAACCATCGTTCATGGTACAAAACCAACAAAACTGTCCTCTCACAAGACATCTTCGTTCAACGAAAATTCTTTTGGTAATGTTACTTCCAAATCATAGAAGTCAACACCGAGTGGGACACCACGGCGAGAAGGAGAAGAGAAAATTTTGGATCCACCAACTCACACTTTAGAACCTGATGGTCTTAACGAAAAGATGAGAAAAGATACCGGCAAGATAAAGAATAATTTAGTACACAGCATCGTCCTTTTATCTTGTAATATTGGCCAATGGACGTTGCTAACTTCAACTACCAATTTTGTAAAAATCTTGAAATTCATCCAAATTATGTATTATTTTCAAGGCAGCTAAATTCAAGTGCAACATATACATTGAGCTGCAAAGTTTCTTATCATCTACATCCGATTTCATCTGGATAGATGCACGCTTGATAAAGCTAGTTAGTCTAGCGAAATATTGCGTTTATTTTCATCATTTTGTAAATATTTTAAACATTCTTATATTTACATACTAAATAGTGTGTTAAAATTACATTGTTAGGCAATCTATAATTTTATTTGTGTAATTGAATTAATCTCTGTACTGATTAATCCACACTCCCATAGATTTGTATGTCATGTGCTGCTATTTATAGGCACTTATATATATATATATATATATATATATATATATATATATATATATATGATATATATATAAACAACGTTCAAACCTATGATTGCGTTGGATAAAAACCGCAATTTTTATACGTGTGCATGCAAAACAAATTTCTTGGTAGAGGGTCTAAATACAGCACAAACAACATTTTCCAAAAGACCAAAAAAGTGAAAAAGTATATTTTAACAAAACGCATTTGACTAGCAGGTCGAACAACGGATGTTCTGAAACCCTGCTGACTGCCATTGGCGATTGCCAATATATATATATATTCGTTTAAGACATAATATGTAATAAACATTATTATATGATTTATAAAAGAGAATTTGAAAGTACAAAGAGTAAAAGAAATAAGTGCAATTCACACGGTATCATAGCAAGTCCTATTAATTTAACTAGAGTTATGCCGCTTGGTACCGTAATTTGAGGTTCTTTGTCGTATAAAACAAAAATACAACGTTGCACAACGAAAACGTTCCACATGGCGAAAAGTCGTTCATGTTTTAACCTTTCTGTGTGAACAAGATGAATAAAATGGAAATATTTTGTTTTTTTTTTCAAATGTTATTAAAACCCGGCTCAAGTTAATCGAACCTCCGAAATTTGGGTCGAAACAGAAGGCCCTAGTTGTCTATATCGATAGTGTCAAGGTGATTTTATATTAAAGGTAGAGAACAATTTAAAATCAACAACGACGGAATGGCAAAATACAGATAAAAATACCTTCACAATCGCAAACAGCCTGCACATTAATGCTGTGGTACCACTTTCGGTTAACATAGGATGGTTCATCATCTGATGGTGCCTGAATACTCACATGCGTGCAGTCAGTACACCCCCAAAACATTTGGAAAATTGCAATGCCTGTAAAAACCACATTTGATCCTATTCATGGAATATGCATTTGTAGGCCAACACACAAAATCATCCTTAATCTCAATAAGGGCATCTGTCACATTACTGACAACACGGTAAAACCGTTCCTTTATCGTATCCCAAAGTATCTCCTATAACTTGTAAGAAGGAGCCGGGTGCATAGTAACGGAGTTCAATGCATACCTGCTGCTCAACGGTCAGTGCTGTAGATTTGTTGGTGGACCCTCTGAGCCTGTCTTGAAGTAGATTGCAAAGATATGCAATAGAGTCTTTGCCAAATCTGTACCTCCTTCTTAGTTCATCATCATTAAAATTGGTTAAATGAGAAATAGTTCCCCTAAAAACTCTGTCCTTCCTTGGTCTTGGTGGTAGCATCATGAAAGCAGCCATTTTCAATTTATACCTTGGTTAAATTTTTTAACGATGCTACCTACCAGCGTTAAATTTCACTCAAGTTAAGAACAACATAACGGAGCGTTAAAACTAACTATGAGATGAACAATACGTTAAATTTTATCGACACGTTAGCAAAATTTAACGGAGCGTTAGTGTTAAAAACAAGTTGAACAACCGGCCCCAGTCAATTACAAGACTGCATCCAATAACTGACATTATGGGTTGGTTTTCTTCAGAAACTAAAATGGCTGGAATATACCAGGAATATAACCACAAACGTTTTTTTTTTTTCGATCACTCATACCTA
>JAASAO010002299.1:0-37776 GCA_017311375.1 Mytilus coruscus
CCATTAGGGATTATTGAGAATAAAAAAGTACATGTACCTATTAGGGATTGATGAGAATAAGAAAGTACATGTACCCATTAGGGATTAATGAGAATTAGTAGGTACCCATTAGGATTAATGAGAATTAGTAGGTACCCATTAGGATTAATGAGAATTAGTAGGTACCCGTTAGGGATTAATGAGTTTTAGCAGGTACTCATTAGGGATTAATGAGAATTAGTTGGTACCCATTAGGGATTAATGAGAATTAGTAGGTACCCATTAGTGATTAATGAAAATTAGTAGGTACCCATTAGCATGATTAGGGATTAATGAAAATTAGTAGGTACTCATTAGGGATTAATGAGAATAAGTAGGTACCCATTAGGAATTAATGAGAATAAGTAGGTACTCATTAGGGATTAATGAGAATAAGTAGGTACCCATTAGGAATTAATGAGAATAAGAAAGTACATGTACACATTAGGGGTTAATGAGAATTAGTAGGTACCCATTAGGGATTAATGAGTATAAGTAAGTACCCATTAGCGATTAATGAGAATTAGAAGGTACCCATTAGGGATTAATTTAATGATAATTAGTAGGTACTCATTAGAGATTAATGAGAATTAGTAGCTATAGCATGTATAGGTACCCAATAAATATTTATGATCATGAGTATACATTGTTGTAAGTAAATATTGCGAAAGAGAAAAAAATTGAATCGTCAACACATTTAAATGGGGATGGTAGAAGTATGTGTTCAAAATTAAACTTGGACATTTGAAGCCAAATTTTTCAAATTTATAAAACTGTTCAATTGTAATTTTCTGAAATTGATTTAATAATATTTACTAGAACACGCCCGCTCCATTATGGATCCGTGACCTACAGTACGCCTTATTTATAGGCTGGATTTATCACTTGCACTTATAATTTAAGGAAAATAATATTTTATGAAGGAATGCATATATACCCTTTTTGTTTTAGTACATGTATTTAAGTTCTTAATGTTTTATTTTTAAATAAGTTGTATTAAAAGTAAGATAGGTCTTTTATACCCTTGTGACAAAGATGCTCCGTCAACAGAGGAATTTACTAAGAGAAGAAGAAGACATGTATACTATTGGTATTGGTATCGCATTCAACCAGGAACTTGTTAATTAATGGTAATATTATTTATGTGGAAAACAAAAGATCCTTGAATGGTGTAATTTTTAATCAACACCATTGTCCTATATTAGTTATATATAAAGTTGAATTCTTTGAATCGTCGTATTTACCTTATGTTGGCTAACAAATTGGATTTGTTATTTTAGTCTTATAGATTTCATGGGCAGTATGTGGACTGAGCATGCACAAAAGCTCATAAGGGAGCTACCATTTGATTTTTGGGAAGTTTGCTATAGCAATACTTTCCTAAGGCGTCAACCTCTAACTACTGGTGACAGACTATCGCAAATGTTCTGCTCCAAGATAATGTAGTACTAGTGTTTGAATACTGATTCTAGGGAGATTCTTTTGAAATTTTGAGTCCTTTTGAAAAGATTACAGCTTGAATAAAAAAGGAATGAATGTTCACCGACAATTCAGGTGAATTTAACTTGAAAATGATTATTACAAACACTACTTCGCGGATTTTCCATGCGCTGAAGAGAAAATCAAAAGAAATCTACGCGAGATATCGTTTCATTCATGAATATTTCATGAATGAACATTTTCCCGCGTAATTTTTACTATGTACGATATTTACAAATGTTTAGTATTAAATATAAAGTAAAAGCCCAAGTGTATCGAAAGAATCCCGTATGACTGACATTACTAAATGCAACATACTTTTTAACATGTTTATATTTTGACCAAGCCATCTGGTAATTGACAAGTGATAAAAGTTTGATTGAACAATTATACACAGGTGACAGAAATACTCGATAATCTTATGGCTTATGTCACATGCCAAGCATGAATAAAGGTAAATACTGGCTATGATAGAAAAGTGCATGTTTTTGTCAAAACATCGTTTGGAAGGTTTTGATGCCAAAAACATTTGAAAACTTTTGAATTCCGCTATTTAAATACTAGCTATTTCACATTCCAATGTGAATTTAAGGACCTTCACTCGTCCAGCATGCTCAGTCACATCGATCAAACTGACAGCTGAAAAACATTGACTCAACGACAGTTCGTACATATCACAGCCCATGTCCTCAGTGTTACGATTAACAATAACATTTGTACACTAATCATTACAAGTATAAGGCAGACAAGTCAGCTTCTACTTAGAATAACTCAGGGTACCAAGACAAGTGCTGTATGTAGCAACATGATTAAATAAAATCTGTCCATGTAATAGCAAAATGACTTTCTTACTCTTAGTGCTAGTCCAAATAATTATCATGATTATGACAAACCAAAAATCTCAAATGTTATTTCCTCAATGCTAAATTTCACAGCATCAACTTTAAAATGTGTTACAGGGTTATAAGCACCTCTATGAATCTAGTGTTTATAAACTTTTATTCCTTTCATCATACATGTACTGCTATTGTTATGTCCCCACCATATTAAGTTTTACCCTTTTTGTTGAGCCTTCGAGACATAGCGATCCTACATTCCGTCGGCGTCAACGGCGTCCACAAATATTCACTCTGTGGTTAAAGTTTTTGAAACTTTCTTAAACTATCCTGGATTTCTACCAAACTAGGACAGAAGCTTGTTTATGATCATAAGATAGTATCCGGAAGTAAATTTTGTAAAAAAAAAATTCCATTTTTTCCGTAATTTACCTCTAAATGGACTTAGTTTTTCTGCCAGGAAACATTACATTCACTCTGTGGTTAAAGTTTTAAAAATTTTAATAAATTTCTTAAACTATCCTGGATTTGTACCAAACTTGGACAGAAGCTTGTTTATGATCAAAAGCTAGTATCTAGAAGGAAATTTTGTTAAAATTTTGTTCCTGTTTTCCAAATTTAACTTCTAAATGGACTTAGTTTTTCTTCCAGTTAACATTACATACAGTCTGCAGTTAAAGTTTTTAAAACATTTATTAGATTCATAAACTATCCTGGATTTTTACTAAACTTGGACAGAAGCTTCTTACAATCAAAAGATAGTATAGAGAGGAATATTTTTATTAACTTTTTTCCTTATTTTTGTTGAGCCTGCGATTAACAGCAAAAGTAGGCGAGACACCGGGTTCCGCAGAATACTAACAAATATTTTTCAATTCTGTGCTCTAACTTTAGTGTGTTTCAACCAAATGTTACGAAACTTATACACAATACTTTTAACCACAAAACCAAGATCACGTTTCAATTTTGTGCCGTCATTTTACTGTAATGGTTAGGGTTATGCCCAGTTACAAATGGAAAAAAAATACTATAAAATCACAGGGCCTAGATATGGCATGGGCACATAAAGAAATTTAACAGAGCTTATTGTATATTTGATTATTTTAGAAAGTTTAAGGTTTCAATAGAAAATATCAAAATTTAAATGACAAACAATGAAAAAAATAATTTTTGATAGTTGCTGAAAAGAAAATGGTTTAGTTTAAAACATCAAAGCTGTGATTAAATATATATTTGAAATAATACAAATCTATAACCTATTTGAAATAATACACATCTACAGTTGCAAACTTCCCAGAGGTGCTATCGAGCACTTTGATTATGGGTGGGCTAGGATGAAAAATTTTGTCCTGCATTTTTTTTTAATGTAATCTCTGTCCTGCCTTTTTATTTTTCACTCTATTCGGTCCTGCCTTTTTTTTTTTTTAGTGTATCCTGACTTTTTTTATACAACCGCAAAAAATTTTGTGGTTGATATTGATATCACGTCGTCGTCGTCCGAAGACATTTGGTTTCCGGACAATAACTTTAGTATTGGTAAATAGAAATCTATGAAATTTAAACATAAGGTTTATAACCACAAAAGGAAGGTTGGGATTGATTTTGGGGGTTATGGTCCCAACAGTTTAGGAATTAGGGGCCAAGGGCCCAAATAAGCATTTTCTAGTTTCATACAATAACTTGTGGAACAGTGTATGGATCTCTGAAATTATACCACAAGTTTCCATACCATAAAGGGATGGTTAGGATTGGCTTTGAGGGGTTATGGCTCAAACCGCTTAGGAATTAGGGCAAAAAATGAGAAAACAAGGGTGTCCTGGTTAATGGACAATTACTTAAGTACAAATAAAGTGTAAGGAGGTAATTCAAACACAACTTTGAATTACCTCCTTACACTGCTTTTTAAATTATGTATAAAGAATTTTGTATTGTCTTGACGTGATTAGCTGTCAATTCATTTTAGAAGTTACTATTTTAATAATTTAAAAATGCTGATTAAGGTAAACTATGATTATGTATGTCATTTTCTATTTTAAGACTTTTATGATGTATTTAAATGGGTTATTATGGTTGCAAACTCCATTGGAAATTTGAATTGAAATTATGACCATGACTGAGGGAAAAATTTTTTTTGGAAAAGGGGAGGGAGGTTAAAAAAATTGGGGGTAAAAAAATTGGTGGGGGGACAATTTTTTCTCCTCAAGATTTCAGAAATCAAAAAGAAAATCCTTCAAATTTTTTTTTTTTTTTAAAAAGGGAGGGGGGAGGTCAATTCGCCAGAGCATATTGTATTGCACAAAAGCAAAAAATAGAATATAAATTCAAATCATATAACCAATTCTAAGTTCTTTGACTACAGTTATTCTGTGTCATTACAATCCAAATTCAGACCTGTATCAAGCACGAATATTGTGTCCATTTTTGCCCCAACTGTTCAGGGTTGGACCTCTGCGTCGTATCCAGCTGCGCTCGGCGAAGCAATTTATTTACATAAATTGTCATCCTGCCTTTTTTTGTTTTTGTCTTTTTTCTTTTAATTGTTTTACATTTGTCATTTTGGGGCCTTTTATAGCTGACTATGTGGTATGGGCTTTGCTCATTGTTGAAGGCTGTACAGTGACCTATAGTTGTTAATTTCTGTGTCATTTGGTCTCTTGTGGAGAGTTGTCTCATTGGCAATCATACCACATCTTCTTTTTTATATGTACAACATGTACAATGGTCAAGAGCATTTGGGATATTGTATTCCAGGTTTTTAATTAGCATGTAAATTGTATTTACATGCATATTCACAAAAATATACCTTCCGCTAATTTCTTGAAAATAAATACACCACGGAAAAAAGTACTTTTACAGTACCTGATGAGAAAATCCATGAAACATAAAAATTTATAAAACATCAAAATTTTATTCATACTAATAAAGGCATTAAAAGAATTGAGGCAAAGTATACTCATACATATGGCAGAGCAGAAAAAGGGGGGGGGGGCATTGTTCATATCTAGTTTATTTTGGGCCCTGTTTTCAAATAAGTCCATATTAAGGTTTGAAGGGTCCCAAATTAAACTTTGTCTGATTTCAACTAAAATTAAAATGTTGGTGTTTTTTATATGCTGAATTTAATCTAACCGTCGATGTTGTTAGATTTTTGATATCAGACCATTCATGCCATTCTAGATAAACTAAATGTCCTGTTTCAAGTTTTTAAGATCTTTGACCACATTTATTTTGTGTAAGAAACCTATATTATGTCAAAAATTTAATCGCAATCCAAATTCAGACAGTATCAAGCTTGAATATTGTGTCTAAACTTGCCCCAACTGTTCAGGGTTCGACCTCTGCTGTCCTATCAGGCTGCGCTCAGCCAAGCATTTTATTTTGTTTAACATATTAATTTGTATTTCTGAGAAATTAATTTTCCAAGAATCTATTCATAGTGAGGAAAAAAATTATTTGGGTTGTATATATGGCAGGAAATAGAAAAATTATGTACATTGTAAGGGTCAGTGAAACATTGAAATATTATCACACTGGACAAGGATTGGTAATAGACATGGGACCGTTGTTCAAAAGACTTGATTGTTCAAATAAACATAAAGTATTGAAAAGCTACATGTATTTTAATTTTTTGCTGTAACGTCTTCCTATGATGTACTTGGGAAGTTGTCATAGTATTTTGAATGAATCATACATTGTACCACGTTTTAATTTATATCCAAAGCCCAAGTCTTACATTAAGTAAACGGGTTTTCAAAATGCTCACTATTAAAGTAACATGTTTCCTATATTAATCCTCAAAATGTAACCATCATCTTGAGTAACCAGACGCTATATAATTCTATCGGTCCAAAATTATCTATTCACTTAAAGTCATATGAAACTTATAGCTGTTAAATGGAGCCTATGGGGTCTACATCTCAAAAACCTAGAATCAACTTATATTTTCCAGTATAACAGTATAATGTACAGTCAGGGGTACTACTTGTACAGTACAAGTAATCTTTATTTACTTGAAGAAGTAAATAAAATATACTTATATAAGTTAATTATAATGTTTGAATAATCTCCCCTTAATTTTCTCAAAAATTAACTTGTAAAAGTAATTTTTTTTACAATCCCACAAAAATTCTCAAGTTTTGAGATGTAAAAACATGGCTTTAACAATTTTTCTCAGGTTACAGTAGCTCATAATTTTTTATTATAGTTCAATGTTTCATCTCATTAATTCAACAAAGAAACTGATTGCCAAAGATCTTAAGTATTTGTGCAAGGCCTTAAAAAATTGCCCCTTGTGGCTTGTAAATGAGCAGTGTTCTGAAGATAACAGACAAATGAGATTTTCATTGTCCATGAAATTACACTTAAATGATTAGTAAAGACATCTGCAAAGGACAGACAGTTAAAAATTCTATTAGAGCACAAAGAAGTCCTAAGAATTCAAGAAAAGATAGGATGACTTTTTGACTTGTATAAGCAAAAAAATCTGAATGTCTGAGGGACATACATGTAACTAAGCCTAATTTTTTACCTATACAAGTCAATAGAATACACTTGTATAAGTATCCTACAAATTTACTTATAATATATACATGATATAAGTATATAATATTTACTTCTACAAGCATGACAAGTAAATAAAATTACTTGTACAAGTAGTACCCTGACTGATATATACATGCCTGTAAAGCTTAACACATACATTTTATATATTTTAAAAAATATTTGTTGGTTTATTGTTTTGCTCTTGAAGTCAGTTTTGTTCATTTAAGCGTATAGGACAACAGAGATGGTGTCGTGGGTTCGATTCCCACCCTAGGCATTCATTTATATTGGCTGGTGCAGCGGGCAGTTGAGCTTAGTGGCCCTGCGCTGACTCTGTTGTTCCTACATGTATGTGAAAATGTCAACCAGCCATTGGGAGGGCTTGCTTTCTTTCTTTCTTTTCTTCAAAGTCTAAAACAACAAAACCATGGTATAATTGTGAAAATTTGTTTTTTGGTTATTTAGATTTATACTCTGGTTGCATTACATTACAATGATTACCAAAGGCTCCATTGAACAGCAAAAGGTTAATGGTAACAGACAGAGTTTACGTTTGGTTCTGCTCTGGTCTGCTAATTATGATGAAAAAAAAATGGTTAATGGTAACAGACAGAGTTTACGTTTGGTTCTGCTCTGCTCTGCTAATTATGATGAAATTATAGACTTTGGAATTTGAAAATTTCCTGAAATTAACAGTTATACAGACTTCTAAATGCCTTCAGATATTCAGCTGATATTTGTTATATCAGTCTACTATATGGCGTTTAACAGATCAAGTAATCAGGTAATGTTTCAATCTGCTCTGCTGATTTTTGTCAAAATAATGGATTTTTGACTTAATGTTATGAAAAGAAGACCTTTCCAGAATTTCTTTCTATATCTTCAAATAATGGGCTGTTTTATGCCCCACCTACGATAGTAGAGGGCATTATGTTTTCTGGTCTGTGCGTCTGTTCGCTCGTCCGTCCATCCGTCCGTCTGTCCCGCTTCAGCATGTTCAGGTTAAAGTTTTGGTCAAGGTAGTATTTGATGAAGTTGAAGTCAAATCAACTTGAAACTTAGTATACATGTTCCCTTTGAACTGAGTTTGACTGTCCCTCTGGTATCATTCCTCCCTCTTTGATATGATCTTTCTAATTTAAATGCTAAATTAGATTTTTGACTAATTTCACAGTCCACTGAACATAAAAAATGATAGTGCGAGTGGGGCATCCGTGTACTATGGACACATTCTTGTTTGGTATGTGAGTTAGTCATAATGAGTTACATATGTATTATTGTTTAGTTCCACTCTGGTGATTTTTCTCAGATACATGTACAGAAACAATGTACAGAGTTATTTTTTTTCCTTAAATTGTTCTGCCTTTTCATGAGGTGCCAGGTGAGCACTTTAGACAACTGGGAGATCCTGGTTGATAAAAATATCTGATGTTCAACATTAATTTCATGATCCCACCTTTCAGGACAGGGCTCGACAATAACGCTTGTCCGATTGTCCGGTACCAGAGGACAAATAGGTCGGACAAGTAAAAGCCATATCAAGCTTGTCCGACGGGACAAGTAAAATTAGTCCGTAGAAAATAAATAAGTTAAATCATTCTGTAGAAAATGAATTAAATCCGACTTTCATGATCAAAGTAATAAACAAAAAACCAGAAAAGAAGATAAAAACAAATATTAATTTGACATGTTTACTTGCGATCGATAATTTAAAACTGGTTCTTTGTCAGATACTTTATAATAGATAAAACACACACTATTCTCAGAAACCAGTCTAACCGATCCGAATCAGCGATGCGCTTTGTAGATAAGGTAACAAGACAGTTCGGAAACTATCAGCTCCATGTTTAATAGTAGTTGATCTTGTTGATTGTTTTTGAATAAACATTTTAATATATTAAAAAACAAAGCTGATTGTAGTGAGGCATTAATCATAATAATCAATATTTTATCTACATAAAAAACGAGTGTAGACTAACAGGTCTACCAGACTGTGTCTCATGTGCAGAGTCTGATGAGCATGATGAGACTTTGGCATTGGTGAAAACTAGAACCTAAGGCCAAAATAAATAAATAGTGTGTTTCCGGTTTCCCGACCCTACCTCCGTTTCTGACGCCGACCCTAAACATTTTATTGACAAAAATAAAATAAAAATATTAAAAATCCGGATTTTTCGGTCTGTCCGGATTTGACTATTCGTTTAGAAAACTACAGATCTTCAAAACCTTTGATAGCAATGACCAATATAGATAAGTAAAGCGTTTCAAGAACCAAGATTTTAAATGAACAAGCATGGCTTTTTCACAAGGCAGTGTCTGCGCGTACCCGCATGCGGGTACGAATAGTCAAATTGCCATTCATAGGCTACGCGTACCCACATCCGGTTTTATAATAAAATGCCATCGGATCGGGAATGAAACGTGAAATATATACGGAAATTATCGATAATATGGGGATTTCGTGTAGAACGAGTGAAGAGTATGAAAAATAATATTTTCAAATTGTATTTATTAGATAATGATACATAATTAACATTGCAAATTAAATGCACACTGATGGAAAATGAAACTGTACAGTCCCTGTAAAAGAAAAACATGATAAAAAATAATACTATTATAAAATGTAAATGCAAATTTAAAGAATAAAATTTTACTGATTTTGAAAAATACCCATATGAGATTTAAAAATAATCTTTTAGTAAAATGTAAAACAGAAACTGAAATTTTAAAATATCTTAAACGACTGAAATTAAAGCTTGGTTGTCCATATAAAAATTAAAGAAGCAAGTAATAATGTCAAATTAAATCAATTATAAAAATTCATGTAACTGTAATTAAATTAAGATTTGGAACAAATTTTACATAACCGCTAAATCGCCTGAAATTTTCAATTTCTCATATGTAATTTCACGTTTAAATGTTTTCAATACGTGGAATAGACAGATTTGAATGACAGCTCTTGGAAGAAAAGACACAATGTGTCTCTTTCTTGATAACTTTGAAAAGTCTTCCCCACATATGTATATCACTCTCTTCCATTTTAAGAATATTTATTAACTGAGAAAAACTGTTCACTTACCTATATATAAATATTTATAAAAATTCGGAGTAGTTTTAATCAATTTATTCACTAATTGCGACAAATTCCGTATATATTTCACGTTTCATTCCCGATCCGATAGCATTTTATTATAAAAACGGATGTGGGTACGTGAGCCTATGAATAGCAATTTGACTATTCGTACCCGCATGCCGGTACCTCGAATGACCGAATAACACCGTTATTATCCGAATAACACTTGTAATGACCGAATAACACCTGAAATTTTAATATTAGCACATATTGGTTTTGTAATATAATGCTGAGATGATTTTTAAACAATAAAATAATAACAATTTATTCCGCAATACACGGACAAGGATCCAGCAAAACAACACGATCATTATTCATAAAATTGCATTGTTTCATAATATTCGATTTGTATTATGTAATCGAAGTCTTGAATGTTGTTCTATCTAATCAACTTTGTTGTAAAATCAGAGCGTTGCATCTAATAATGATCAATTACCAGTCCAATGAGGTTAAAACACCTGTAGAGTTTTAATTTGTCACTTGTTACTTCACAGTCAAAGTATGATAATAACATTTTGACACATAGCGCGATGCATTGCGGCCGAATTTTATGCGTAGCGGTACCGCAATGCATGAATAGCCTAGGGAAAACACTAAGCAATCATTCTTTTATTCTTCCCATAGTGATTCCCTTGGTCGCCATGTTGGATGTACACATTATATTTATAATGATCTTTATGAACTTACCTGCTTTCTGTAAATCATTTTTAAGTTATAAAAAACACTTATAATATAATATTATTTAATAATCAATGTTTAAAATTCACCAATATGTGCTAATATTAAAATTTCAAGTGTTATTCGGTCATTACAAGTGTTATTCGGATAATAGCGGTGTTATTCGGTCATTCGTGTTACCCCCGCATGCGGGTACGCGCAGACACTGCCTTTTCACAACCGTGCAGCGTATTAGCTGTCAAATATGCGAAATGTGATCACATGAATGCAAAATATAATGACATTAATTTCGAATAATTACGATATGATGAATCTTTTTTAAAGAACACCATGATGGACCTATAGACGACAAAAAAACGAAGTTGACCCATTTTGCTCAACTTCTTTGCACAGGTACAAGACAAAATTTTTTAAATATTTGTATATATAGTGAATAATGTATTCAGTATATATAGATATATTAACAAAATCTCATTTTGTACCTGTGCTTCTTTGAACCAAAAGTCAGAATCTTTTCAGGTTGTACAGACTGTATCTAATTCTGTTGGTTAATTGACAAATAATTAAAGAGTAAAATGAGATCAATTTACTGCTAAAATCAATCCAGCTTTTGTTGTGAAAATTGCTCTTACAAATGTTGTTAAAAATTGTTCTTAGGGCAACATAAACGGCTGTTAATGCTTTTAAGCATTTAACAGTTTGAGTTCACGACGGCAAGGGGGCAGACAATGTGTAACGAGAAATCGAAAGCTTTCCCCAGTAGGCAGACATGGTTATACGTGTTTCTCGTTTCTCGTTTTTTATATAGACTAGACTGTTGGTTTTCCCGTTTGAATGGTTTTACACTAGTAATTTTGGGGCCTTTTATAGCTTGTTGTTCGGTGTGAGCCAAGGCTCCGTGTTGAAGGCTGTACATGACCTATAATGGTTTACTTTTATAAATTGTTATTTGGATGGAGAGTTGTCTCATTGGCACTCACACCACATCTTCCTATATCTATGGTGTATGATTCATGTTCATTTATAAATGAATCTGCCCCGGCACCATGTCTACTTTTATTCTTTTATATTTTCTCTGGCTGGTCCTACAACAGTTTATACTAGAGAAGGAAAAAAATCATGTCCTATTAATATCTACAATTTTTTTCCATAGATTTAATAAGACAAAGATTTCACTCTTCTCAAAACCTGGAATTTTAATATTGTCAGAACCCCCCTCTTCAAGATTAAATTCTGTCAAACATCAAAACACATCTATATATTCAATAAAAAGGGTGCAAGAGTATTACCCCTCGAAAAATCATAATAAGCCACTGCTTGGCATCGATTTGCAGTGTTTTTACTACTAAAAAAGGGGGTGGTGGGGGTAGGAATCTGTTCCCACAGTCATGTATATCCTGTGTGTCATTTACATTGTTAGGTTCAACGAGGCCAAACATAATAATACCATGCCAGATTTTTCACTGCCATTTTTACTTCAAGATAATTAATCGACAAGAACATATTCCTATACTGACGGACTTTAAAAACGCAACACTAGATTATTCTTTTTTACTCCCATTTTCAAACAGGCAATTTTTGTAAAATAAATGTATAAAGACAACTTTTATTCATTTCTTAATTGTCTGAAAAAAAAGTTTGCAGTTCAAAAGTTGAACTCATGACGTCATTTTTAAAGTTTAATTCATGTGGTATATGCACTGAAACCCTGGTTTTCTCCTTATCAATGGATGTATCACCGTCGAAGGCAATGACTGCCTGCAACCAACGTCAAAATGATTGTCAGAAAGGTCAACCAATTTTGTGGGCATGTTTTGAGTTCTGTTTTGTACCTTTTGAATTTGCCTCTGCCCCATGCATTACAGTGTGTTTTAGCAATTAAGGGGTTTAAAATTAAGAGCTTCAAATGTTCTCTGCAGTCGATTCTTTGGCATTTCAGTTTATGGGAAACATTTTTGACATGAATCTGTCTGCCATTGCATTCGTCGACTTGATTAGCAGTTGACGTTGCAGCCATAAATAAGTCTCGCAAATGATGTTGCATAATCAAATTTTATTGACGTTGTGTCGTCACTACATATTGATCTGGTCATGGATGGTCATCAACAAATCCTGTCTGCCTGTACCGTTGTTGTAAGGATAGTAAAACGAGTTTCTGACGTGAAATTGTCTGAAAACAGCACGTTCGCGTATTCCTGCCTGCAATATTCTTATGACCTGATTCAGATTTTCACTGCTTAGTCTCGGCAATATGGAGATGCAACATTTGTTTAATGATTCAAGTGTGGGTACAGATTGAAGGAATTGTTTCACCAATAAAAATCCTTCAAAAATCATTTGTTGGTTTCAAATTTCGCATTGAGAAATTCGTGCGACTTCCATAATCCGATATGTTACATAACCTCAGGTACGTCAGGTATTGAATTTTTCTAACCATAAAGAAGTATGGTAAGCATGAATAGTTGTTATGTGAGGATCAATCGTGATTTGGTAAAAAAGTTCACCAAAATGTGTGTTGCGTTTCAAAAGTCCGTCAGTATATTACGACCCATGAAATGCATAAAATTTGCATTAAAGTTTATTTTCATATTTCTTACACAGAACTTAAACAGAAAATTAAAAAAGCTGTAGATTTAAGTACTATTCTAAATATCAAAGAAGCATGCAAGGCACATCAAATGATTTCATTTGGAACCTTTTTTTGCTGTTATCGATAGAAAAAAATTAAAAGTTTTTATAAAATAAAATGTTTTACCTACCTACCCTACCTAATTTTTTTCGAGGTGAAATAGGAAACACACTATTTATTTATTTTGGCCTAAGTCCTGTGCCATGACTACATGTAGATTCAGTTGTTCTCGACTCATATTTTTGAAAAGGATATCAAGACACACATGACATATAAATCAAATTCTGTTCTATTGTTTTAATTCATTTTGTTCATTGAATCAGTTTAAAATGCTAAAAAAAGTTAATATTAAGATTTTTTTGGACAAGTTACAATTCCAATCGGACAAGTAAGTTTTGGTATGTACTTGTCCTATTGGGCAAGTTGAAAAAAAAGTTATTGTAGAGGCCTGCAAGATAAGGGGCTTCAAGTTTTACTAATGTCCGTACATATGTACTTCCCATTATATTTTCAATATAACTTTATGAAGTCAATCACAGTTCTTGTTGGTAGTGTTGTACTGATGATTGATAAAAGTCTCAAATTCTCCAGTCATAGGTGACAAAGATTTCATCATCATACCATTACTTCTCTTATTCAGAATTACTGAAAAACTATTATCAACAAATGTAAATAAAGATTAACAATTTCTTCACATTACCACTACACATGTCCTCATTTAGTAGGAATCTATCATGTGTGTCCCCACTTGATGGTACTTGGACAATCATATGTGTGTTCCATATTGATTTTGTTAGAAAATGTTTTGTTATCACCTTTCAGCATTGTTCAGCTCACCTCGCATAAAAGGTCAAGTGAGCTTGTGCTGATGTTCAACATTAATTTCATTTCAGGGGCTTTAAAGTTTTACTAATGTCTGTTCATCTGTACATCCCAAGACATTTTCAATATATCACTTTATGCTGTCAATCACAGATCTTGTTGGTAGTGATGGTCTGATGATTGACAAAAGTGTCAAATTCTCCAGTCATTGGTGGAAAAGATATCAGCATGATACCTTATTTCTCTTATCTCAAATAACCAGAAAAAAACATATTGGCACCAAATATAAATGAAGAATCATGATTTCTCAAAATTTCCACTAAACAGCTCACCTGGCATTACAGGTCATGTTAGCTTGTGCCTCAACTTGGTGTCTGTGGTCGTCCATTTCTTCTCTGATTTAGAATTACCAAAAAAACTATTATCAGCAAATATAAATAAAGATTCAAGATTTCTCCACATTTTCACTAAACATGTCCTCATTTAGTAGGACTCTATCATGTGTGTCCCCACTTGATGGTACTTGGACAATCATATGTGTGTTCCATATTGATTTTGTTAGAAAATGTTTTGTTATCACCTTTCAGCATTGTTCAGCTCACCTCGCATAAAAGGTCAAGTGAGCTTGTGCTGATGTTCAACATTAATTTCATTTCAGGGGCTTTAAAGTTTTACTAATGTCTGTTCATCTGTACATCCCAATACATTTTCAATATATCACTTTATGCTGTCAATCACAGATCTTGTTGGTGGTGATGGTCTGATGATTGACAAAAGTGTCAAATTCTCCAGTCATTGGTGGAAAAGATATCAGCATGATACCTTATTTCTCTTATCTCAAATAACAAGAAAAAAACATATTGGCACCAAATATAAATGAAGAATCATGATTTCTCAAAATTTCCACTAAACAGCTCACCTGGCATTACAGGTCATGTAAGCTTGTGCCTCAACTTGGTGTCTGTGGTCGTCCATTTCTTCTCTAATTTAGAATTACTAAAAAAACTATTATCAGCAAATATAAATAAAGATTCAGGATTTCTCCACATTTTCACTAAACATGTCCTCATTTAGTAGGACTCTATCATGTGTGTCCCCACTTGATGGTACTTGGACAATCATATGTGTGTCCCATATTGATTTTGTTAGAAAATGTCTTGTTATCACCTTTCAGCTCACCTGGCATAAAACATTGTAAAAGGTCAAGTGAGCTTGTGCTGATGTTTAACATTAATTTCATTTCAGGGGCTTTGAAGTTTCACTAATGTCTGTTCATCTGTACATCCCAATACATTTTCAATATATCACTTTATGCTGTCAATCACAGATCTTGTTGGTAGTGATGGTCTGATGATTGACAAAAGTGTCAAATTCTCCAGTCATTGGTGGGAAAGACATCAGCATGATACATGTACCTTAACTTCTCTTATCTCAAATAACCAGAAAAAACATATTGCCACCAAATATAAATGAAGAATCATAATTTCTCAAAATTTCCACTAAACCGCTCACCTGGCATTAAAGGTCATGTAAGCTGGTGCCTCAACTTGGTGTCTGTGGTCGTCCATTTCTTTTCTGATTTAGAATTACCAAAAAAACTACTATCAACAAATATAAATAAAGATTCAAGATTTCTCCACATTTCCACTAAACATGTCCTCATTTAGTAGGACTCTATCATGTGTGTCCCCACTTGATGGTACTTGGACAATCATATGTGTGTCCCATATTGATTTTGTTAGAAAATGTCTTGTTATCACCTTTCAGCTCACCTGGCATAAACATTGTAAAAGGTCAAGTGAGCTTGTGCTGATGTTCAACATTAATTTCATTTCAGGGGCTTTAAAGTTTTACTAATGTCTGTTCATCTGTACATCCCAATATATTTTAAATATATTACTTTATGCTGTCAATCACAGATCTTGTTGGTAGTGATGGTCTGATGATTGACAAAAGTGTCAAATTCTCCAGTCATTATTGGAAAAAATATCAGCATGATACCTTATTTCTCTTATCTCAAATAACCAGAAAAAAACATATTGGCACCAAATATAAATGAAGAATCATGATTTCTCAAAATTTCCACTAAACAGCTCACCTGGCATTACAGGTCATGTACGCTTGTGCCTCAACTTGGTGTCTGTGGTCTTCCATTTCTTCTCTGATTTAGAATTACCAAAAAAACTATTATCAGCAAATATAAATAAAGATTTAAGATTTCTCCATATTTCCACTAAACATGTCCTCATTTAGTAGGACTCTATCATGTGTGTCCCCACTTGATGGTACTTGGACAATCATATGTGTGTCCCATACTGATTTTGTTAGAAAATGTCTTGTTATCACCTTTCAGATCACCTGGCATAAAACATTGTAAAAGGTCAAGTGAGCTTGTGCTGATGTTCAACATTAATTTCATTTCAGGGGCTTTAAGGTTTCACTAATGTCTGTTCATCTGTACATCCCAATACATTTTCAATATATCAATTTATGCTGTCAATCACAGATCTTGTTGGTAGTGATGGTCTGATGATTGACAAAAGTGTCAAATTCTCCAGTCATTGGTGGAAAAGATATCAGCATGATACCTTATTTCTCTTATCTCAAATTACCAGAAAAAAACATATTGGCACCAAACATAAATGAAGAATCATGATTTCTCAAAATTTCCACTAAACAGCTCACCTGGCATTACAGGTCATGTAAGCTTGTGCCTCAACTTGGTGTCTGTGGTCGTCCATTTCTTTTCTGATTTAGAATTACCAAAAAAACTTTTATCAGCAAATATAAATAAAGATTCAAGATTTCTCCACATTTTCACTAAACATGTCCTCATTTAGTAGGACTCTATCATGTGTGTCCCCACTTGATGGTACTTGGACAATCATATGTGTGTACCATATTGATTTTGTTAGAAATTGTCTTGTTATCACCTTTCAGCTCACCTGGCATAAAACACTGTAAAAGGTCAAGTGAGCTTGTGCTGATGTTCAGCATTACTTTCATTTCAGGGGCGTTAAAGTTTCACTAATGTCTGTTCATCTGTACATCCCAATACATTTTCAATATATCACTTTATGCTGTCAATCACAGATCTTGTTGGTAGTGATCGTCTGATGATTGACAAAAGTGTCAAATTCTCCAGTTATTGGTGGAAAAGATATCAGCATGATACATGTACCTTTACTTCTCTTATCTCAAACAACCAAAAAAAAACATATTGGCACCAAATATAAATGAAAAATCATGATTTCTCAAAATTTCCACTAAACAGCTCACCTGGCATTAAAGGTCATGAAAGCTTCTGCCTCAACTTGGTGTCTGTGGTCGTCCATTTCTTCTCTGATTTAGAATTACCAAAAAAACTACTATCAGCAAATATCAATAAAGATTCAAGATTATTCCACATTTCCACTAAACATGTCCTCATTTAGTAGGACTCTATCATGTGTGTCCCCACTTGATGGTACTTGGACAATCATATGTGTGTCCCATATTGATTTTGTTAGAAAATGTCTTGTTATCACCTTTCAGCTCACCTGGCATAAAACATTGTAAAAGGCCAAGTGAGCTTGTGCTGATGTTCAACATTAATTTCATTTCAGGGGCTTTAAAGTTTCACTAATGTCTGTTCATCTGTACATCGCAATACATTTTCAATAGATCACTTTATGCTGTCAATCACAGATCTTGTTGGTAGTGATGGTCTGATGATTGACAAAAGTGTCAAATTCTCCAGTCATTGGTGGAAAAGATATCAGCATGATACCTTATTTCTCTTATCTCAAATAACCAGAAAAAAACATATTGGCACCAAATATAAATGAAGAATCATAATTTCTCAAAATTTCCACTAAACAGCTCACCTGGCATTACAGGTCATGTAAGCTTGTGCCTCATCTTGGTGTCTGTGGTCGTCCATTTCTTCTCTGATTTAGAATTACCAAAAAAACTATTATCAGCAAATATAAATAAAGATTCAAGATTTCTCCACATTTTCACTAAACATGTCCTCATTTAGTAGGACTCTATCATGTGTGTCCCCACTTGATGGTACTTGGACAATCATATGTGTGTCCCATATTGATTTTGTTAGAAAATGTCTTGTTATCGCCTTTCAGCTCACCTGGCATAAAACATTGTAAAAGGTCAAGTGAGCTTGTGCTGATGTTCAACATTAATTTCATTTCCGGTGCTTTAAAGTTTCACTAATGTCTGTTCATCTGTACATCCCAATACATTTTCAATATATCACTTTATGCTGTCAATCACAGATTTTGTTGGTAGTGATGGTCTGATGATTGACAAAAGGGTCAAATTCTCCAGTCATTGGTGGAAAAGATATCAGCATGATACCTGAACCTTAACTTGTCTTATCTCAAATAACCAGAAAAAAACATATTGGCACCAAATATAAATGAAAAATCATGATTTCTCAAAATTTCCACTAAACAGCTCACCTGGCATTAAAGATCATGTAAGCTTGTGCCTCAACTTGGTGTCTGTGGTCGTCCATTTCTTCTCTGATTTCGAATTAACAAAAAAACTACTATCAGCAAATATAATTAAAGATTCAAGATTTCTCCACATTTCCACTAAACATGTCCTCATTTAGTAGGACTCTATCATGTGTGTCCCCACTTGATGGTACTTGGACAATCATATTTGTGTCACATATTGATTTTGTTAGAAAATGTCTTGTTATCACCTTTCAGCTCACCTGGCATAAAACATTGTAAAAGGTCAAGTGAGCTTGTGCTGATGTTCAACATTAATTTCATTTCAGGGGCTTTAAAGTTTCACTAATGTCTGTTCATCTGTACATCGCAATACATTTTCAATAGATCACTTTATGCTGTCAATCACAGATCTTGTTGGTAGTGATGGTCTGATGATTGACAAAAGTGTCAAATTCTCCAGTCATTGGTGGAAAAGATATCAGCATGATACCTTAACTTCTCTTATCTCAAATAACCAGAAAAAAACATATTGGCACCAAATATAAATGAAAAATCATGATTTCTCAAAATTTCCACTAAAAAGCTCACCTGGCATTAAAGATCATGTAAGCTTGTGCCTCAACTTGGTGTCTGTTGTCGTCCATTTCTTTTCTGATTGAGAATTACCAAAAAAACTATTATCAGCAAATATAAATAAAGATTCAAGATTTCTCCATATTTCCACTAAACATGTCCTCATTTAGTAGGACTCTATCATGTGTGTCCCCACTTGATGGTACTTGGACAATCATATGTGTGTCCCATATTGATTTTGTTAGAAAATGTCTTATCACCTTTCAGCTCACCTGGCATAAAACATTGTAAAGGTCAAGTGAGCTTGTGCTGATGTTCAAAATTAATTTCATTTCAGGGGCTTTAAAGTTTTACTAATGTCTGTTCATCTGTACATCCCAATACATTTTCAATATATCAATTTATGCTGTCAATCACAGATCTTGTTGGTAGTGATGGTCTGATGATTGACAAAAGTGTCAAATTCTCCAGTCATTGCTTAAAAAGATGTCAGTATGATACCTTATTTCTCTTATTTCAAATAACCAGAAAAAAACATATTGGCACCAAATATAAATGAAGAATCATGATTTCTCAAAATTTCCACTAAACAGCTCACCTGGCATTACAGGTCATGTAAGCTTGTGCCTCAACTTGGTGTCTGTGGTCGTCCATTTCTTCTTTGATTTAGAATTCCAAAAAAACTATTATCAGCAAATATAAATAAAGATTCAAGATTTCTCCACATTTCCACTAAACAGTCCTCATTTAGTAGGACTCTATCATGTGTGTCCCCACTTGATGGTACTTGGACAATCATATGTGTGTCCCATATTGATTTTGTTAGAAAATGTCTTGTTATCACCTTTCAGCTCACCTGGCATAAAACATTGTAAAAGGTCAAGTGAGCTTGTGCTGATGTTCAAAATTAATTTCATTTCAGGGGCTTTAAAGTTTTACTAATGTCTGTTCATCTGTACATCCCAATACATTTTCAATATATCACTTTATGCTGTCAATCACAGATCTTGTTGGTAGTGATGGTCTGATGATTGGCAAAAGTGTCAAATTCTCCAGTCATTGGTGGAAAAGATATCAGCATGATACCTTATTTCTCTTATCTCAAATAACCAGAAAAAAACATATTGGCACCAAATATAAGCGAAGAATCATGATTTCTCAAAATTTCCACTAAACAGCTCACCTGGCATTACAGGTCATGTAAGGTTGTGCCTCAACTTGGTGTCTGTGGTCGTCCATTTCTTCTCTGATTTAGATGTACCAAAAAAACTATTATCAGCAAATATAAATAAAGATTCAAGATTTCTTCACATTTCCACTAAACATGTCCTCATTTAGTAGGACTCTATCATGTGTGTCACCACTTGATGGTACTTGGACAATCATATGTGTGTCCCATATTGATTTTGTTAGAAAATGTTTTGTTATCACCTTACAGCTCACCTGCCATAAAACATTGTAAAAGGTCAAGTGAGCTTGTGCTGATGTTCAACATTAATTTCATTTCAGGTGCTTTAAAGTTTCACTAATGTCTGTTCATCTGTACATCCCAATACATTTTCAATATATCACTTTATGCTGTCAATCACAGATCTTGTTGGTAGTGATGGTCTGATGATTGACAAAAGTGTCAAATTCTCCAGTCATTGTTGGAAAAGATATCAGCATGATACATGTACCTTAACTTCTCTAATCTCAAATAACTAGAAAAAACATATTGGCACCAAATATAAATGAAGAATCATGATTTCTCAAAATTTCCACTAAACAGCTCACCTGGCATTAAAGGTCATGTGCTTCAATTTGGTGTCTCTGGTCGTCCATTTCTTCTCTGATTTAGAATTACCAAAATAACTACTATCAGCAAATATATATAAAGATTCAAGATTTCTCCACATTTCCACTAAACATGTCCTCATTTAGTAGGACTCTATCATGTGTGTCCCCACTTGATGGTACTTGAACAATCATATGTGTGTCCCATATTGATTTTGTTAGAAAATGTACATGTCTTGTTATCACCTTTCAGCTCACCTTGCATAAAAGGTCAAGTGAGCTTGTACTGATGTTCAACATTAATTTCATTTCAGGGGCGAATTTAATCTAACCGTCGATGTTGTTAGATTTTTGATATCAGACCATTCATGCCATTCTAGATAAACTAAATGTCCTGTTTCAAGTTTTAAGATCTTTGACCACATTTATTTTGTGTAAGAAACCTATATTATGTCAAAAATTTAACGCAATCCAAATTCAGACAGTATCAAGCTTGAATATTGTGTCTAAACTTGCCCCAACTGTTCAGGGTTCGACCTCTGCTGTCCTATCAGGCTGCGCTCAGCCAAGCATTTTATTTTGTTTAACATATTAATTTGTATTTCTGAAATTAATTTTCCAAGAATCTATTCATAGTGAGGAAAAAATTATTTGGGTTGTATATATGGCAGGAAATAGAAAAATTATGTACATTGTGGTCAGTGAAACATTGAAATATTATCACACTGGACAAGTTGGTAATAGACATGGGACCGTTGTTCAAAAGACTTGATTGTTCAAATAAACATAAAGTGAAAAGCTACATGTATTTTAATTTTTGCTGTAACGTCTTCCTATGATGTACTTGGGAAGTTGTCATAGTATTTTGAATGAATCATACATTGTACCACGTTTTAATTTATATCCAAAGCCCAAGTCTTACATTAAGTGCGGGTTTTCAAAATGCTCACTATTAAAGTAACATGTTTCCTATATTAATCCTCAAAATGTAACCATCATCTTGAGTAACCAGGCGCTATATAATTCTATCGGTCCAAAATTATCTATTCACTAAAGTCATATGAAACTTATAGCTGTTAAATGGAGCCTATAGGGTCTACATCTCAAAAACCTAGAATCAACTTATATTTTCCAGTATAACAGTATAATGTACAGTCAGGGTACTACTTGTACAGTACAAGTAATCTTTATTTACTTGAAGAAGTAAATAAAATATACTTATATAAGTTAATTATAATGTTTGAATAATCTCCTTAATTTTCTCAAAAATTAACTTGTAAAAATAATTTTTTACAATCCCACAAAAATTCTCAAGTTTTGAGATGTAAAACATGGCTTTAACAATTTTTCTCAGGTTACAGTAGCTCATAATTTTTATTATAGTTCAATGTTTCATCTCATTAATTCAACAAAGAAACTGATTGCCAAAGATCTTAAGTATTTGTGCAAGGCCTTAAAAATTGCTTGTGGCAGTAAATGAGCAGTGTTCTGAAGATAACAGACAAATGAGATTTTCATTGTCCATGAAATTACACTTAAATGATTAGTAAAGACATCTGCAAAGGACAGACAGTTAAAATTCTATTAGAGCACAAAGAAGTCCTAAGAATTCAAGAAAAGATAGGATGACTTTTGACTTGTATAAGCAAAAATCTGAATGTCTGAGGGACATACATGTAACTAAGCCTAATTTTTTACCTATACAAGTCAATAGAATACACTATAAGTATCCTACAAATTTACTTATAATATATACATGATATAAGTATATAATATTTACTTCTACAAGCATGACAAGTAAATAAAATTACTTGTACAAGTAGTACTGACTGATATATACATGCCTGTAAAACAACACATACATTTTATATATTTTTAAAAAATATTTGTTGGTTTATTGTTTTGCTCTTGAAGTCAGTTTTGTTCATTTAAGCGTATGGGACAACAGAGATGGTGTCACGTGGGTTCGATTCCACCCTAGGCATTCATTTATATTGGCTGGTGCAGCGGGCAGTTGAGCTTAGTGGCCCTCGCTGACTCTGTTGTTCCTACATGTATGTGAAAATGTCAACCAGCCATTGGGAGGGCTTGCTTTCTTTCTTTCTTTTCTTCAAAGTCTAAAACAACAAAACCATGGTATAATTGTGAAAATTTGTTTTTGGTTATTTAGATTTATACTCTGGTTGCATTACATTACAATGATTACCAAAGGCTCCATTGAACAGCAAAAGGTTAATGGTAACAGACAGAGTTTACGTTTGGTTCTGCTCTGGTCTGCTAATTATGATGAAAAAAATGGTTAATGGTAACAGACAGAGTTCGTTTGGTTCTGCTCTGCTGCTAATTATGATGAAATTATAGACTTTGGAATTTGAAAATTTCCTGAAATTAACAGTTATACAGACTTCTAAATGCCTTCAGATATTCAGCTGATATTTGTTATATCAGTCTACTATGGCGTTTAACAGATCAAGTAATCAGGTAATGTTTCAATCTGCTCTGCTGATTTTGTCAAAATAATGGATTTTTGACTTAATGTTATGAAAAGAAGACCTTTCCAGAATTTCTTTTCTATATCTTCAAATAATGGGCTGTTTTTATGCCCCACCTACGATAGTAGAGGGCATTATGTTTTCTGGTCTGTGCGTCTGTTCGTCGTCAATCCATCCGTCCGTCTGTCCTTCAGCATGTTCAGGTTAAAGTTTTTGGTCAAGGTAGTATTTGATGAAGTTGAAGTCAAATCAACTTGAAACTTAGTATACATGTTCCCTTTGAACTGAGTTTGACTGTCCCTCTGGTATCATTCCTCCTCTTTGATATGATCTTTCTAATTTAAATGCTAAATTAGATTTTGACTAATTTCACAGTCCACTGAACATAAAAAATGATAGTGCGAGTGGGGCATCGTGTACTATGGACACATTCTTGTTTAGTATGTGAGTCAGTCATAATGAGTTACATATGTATTGTTGGTTCCACTCTGGTGATTTTTCTCAGATACATGTACAGAAACAATGTACAGAGTTATTTTTTTCCTTAAATTGTTCTGCCTTTTCATGAGGTGCCAGGTGAGCACTTTAGACAACTGGGAGATCCTGGTTGATAAAATATCTGATGTTCAACATTAATTTCATGATCCCACCTTTCAGGACAGGGCTCGACAATAACGCTTGTCCGATTGTCGGTACCAGAGGACAAATAGGTCGGACAAGTAAAGCCATATCAAGCTTGTCCGACGGGACAAAAAATTAGTCCGTGAAAATAAATAAGTTAAATCATTCTGTAGAAAATGAATTAAATCCGACTTTCATGATCAAAGTAATAAACAAAAAACCAGAAAAGAAGATAAAAACAAATATTAATTTGACATGTTTACTTGCGATCGATAATTTAAAACTGGTTCTTTGTCAGATACTTTATAATAGATAAAACACACACTATTCTCAGAAACCAGTCTAACCGATCCGAATCAGCGATGCGCTTTGTAGATAAGGTAACAAGACAGTTCGGAAACTATCAGCTCCATGTTTAATAGTAGTTGATCTTGTTGATTGTTTTTGAATAAACATTTTAATATATTAAAAAACAAAGCTGATTGTAGTGAGGCATTAATCATAATAATCAATATTTTATCAACATAAAAAACCAAACGAGTGTAGACTAACAGGTCTACCAGACTGTGTCTCATGTGCAGAGTCTGATGAGCATGATGAGACTTTGGCATTGGTGAAAACTAGAACCTAAGGCCAAAATAAATAAATAGTGTGTTTCCGGTTTCCGACCCTACCTCCGTTTCTGGCGTGACCCTAAACATTTTATTGACAAAATAAAATAAAAATATTAAAAATCCAGTTTTTCGGTCTGTCGGTTGACTATTCGTTTGAAAACTACAGATCTTCAAAACCTTTGATAGCAATGACCAATATAGATAAGTAAAGCGTTTCAAGAACCAAGATTTTAAATGAACAAGCATGGCTTTTCACAAGGCAGTGTCTCAGCGTACCGCATCTTGTACGAATAATCAATGCCATTCATAGGCTACAGTACCCATCCGGTTTTATAATAAAATGCCATCGGATCGGGAATGAAGCGTGAAATATATCGGAAATTATCGATAATATGGGGATTTCGTGTAAACGAGTGAAGAGTATGAAAAATAATATTTTCAAATTGTATTTATTAGATAATGATACATAATTAACATTGCAAATTAAATGCACACTGATGGAAAATGAAACTGTACAGTCCTGTAAAAGAAAAACATGATAAAAATAATACTATTATAAAATGTAAATGCAAATTTAAAGAATAAAATTTTACTGATTTTGAAAAATACCCATATGAGATTTAAAAATAATCTTTTAGTAAAATGTAAAACAGAAACTGAAATTTTAAAATATCTTAGCGACTGAAATTAAAGCTTGGTTGTCCATATAAAATTAAAGCAAAATAATGTCAAATTAAATCAATTATAAAAATTCATGTAACTGTAATTAAATTAAGATTTGGAACAAATTTTACATAACTCAAATCGCCTGAAATTTTCAATTTCTCATATGTAATTTCACGTTTAAATGTTTTCAATACGTGGAATAGACAGATTTGAATGACAGCTCTTGGAAGAAAAAGACACAATGTGTCTCTTTCTTGATAACTTTGAAAAGTCTTCCCCACATATGTATATCACTCTCTTCCATTTTAAGAATATTTATTAACTGAGAAAAACTGTTCACTTACCTATATATAAATTTTTATAAAATTAGATAGTTTTAATCAATTTATTCACTAATTGCACAAATTCCGTATATATTTCACGTTTCATTCCCGATCCGATAGCATTTTATTATAAAAGCGGATGTGGATGCGTGAGCCTATGAATAACAATTTGACTATTCGTACCGCATGCGGTACCTCGAATGACCGAATAACACCGTTATTATCCGAATAACACTTAATGACCGAATAACACCTGAAATTTTAATATTAGCACATATTGGTTTTGTAATATAATGCTGAGATGATTTTTAAACAATAAATAATAACAATTTATTCCGCAATACGGACAAGGATCCAGCAAAACACGATCATTATTCATAAAATTGCATTGTTTCATAATATTCGATTTGTATTATGTAATGAAGTCTTGAATGTTGTTCTATCTAATCAACTTTGTTGTAAAATCAGGCGTTGCATCTAATAATGATCAATTACCAGTCCAATGAGGTTAAAACACCTGTAGAGTTTTAATTTGTCACTTGTTACTTCACAGTCAAAGTATGATAATAACATTTTGACACATAGCGCGATGCATTGCGGCGAATTTTATCGTGTGATGCACGCAATGCATGAATAGCCTAGGAAAACACTAAGCAATCATTCTTTATTCTTCCCATAGTGATTCCCTTGGTCGCCATGTTGGATGTACACATTATATTTATAATGATCTTTATGAACTTACCTGCTTTCTGTAAATCATTTTAAGTTATAAAAACACTTATAATATAATATTATTTAATAATCAATGTTTAAAATTCACCAATATGTGCTAATATTAAAATTTCAAGTTATTGGTCATTACAAGTGTTATTCGGATAATAGCGGTGTTATTCGGTCATTCGTGTTACCCCCGCATCTTGAATCTGGCATGAACACTGCCTTTTCACAACCGTGCAGCGTATTAGCTGTCAAATATCACGAAATGATCACATGAATGCAAAATATAATGACATTAATTTCGAATAATTACGATATGATGAATCTTTTTAAAGAACACCATGATGGACCTATAGGCGACAAAAAGCGAAGTTGACCCATTTTGCTCAACTTCTTTGCACAGGTACAAGACAAAATTTTTAAATATTTGTATATATAGTGAATAATGTATTCAGTATATATAGATATATAACAAATCTCATTTTGTACCTGTGCTTCTTTCTCAAAAGTCAGAATCTTTTCAGGTTGTACAGACTGTATCTAATTCTGTTGGTTAATTGACAAATAATTAAAAAGTAAAATGAGATCAATTTACTGCAAATCAATCAAGCTTTTGTTGTGAAATCTTACAAATGTTGTTAAAAATTGTTCTTAGGGCAACATAAGCGGCTGTTAATGCTTTTAAGCATTTAACAGTTTGAGTTCCTGACGGCAGGGGCAGACAATGTGTAAGAAATCAGCTTTCCCAGTAGGCGAATGGTTATCGTGTTTCTCGTTTCTGTTTTATATAGACTAGACTGTTGGTTTTCCCGTTTGAATGGTTTTACACTAGTAATTTTGGGGCCTTTTATAGCTTGTTGTTGGGTGTGAGCCAGCTCCGTGTTGAAGGCTGTACATGACCTATAATGGTTTACTTTTTATAAATTGTTATTTGGATGGAGAGTTGTCTCATTGGCACTCCACCACATCTTCCTATATCTATGGTGTATGATTCATGTTCATTTATAAATGAATCTGCCCGGCACCATGTCTACTTTTATTCTTTTATATTTTCTCTGGTCCTACAACAGTTTATACTAGAGAAGAAAAAATCATGTCCTATTAATATCTACAATTTTTTCCATAGATTTAATAAGACAAAGATTTCACTCTTCTCAAAACCTGGAATTTAATATTGTCAGACCCCCTTTTCAAGATTAAATTCTGTCAAACATCAAAACACATCTATATTTCAATAAAAGGGTGCAAGTGTACCCCTCAATCATAATAAGCCACTGCTTGGCATCGATTTGCAGTGTTTTACTACTAAAAAAGGGGGTGGTGGGGTAGAATCTGTTCCCACAGTCATGTATATCCTGTGTCATTTACATTGTTAGGTTCAACGAGGAAACATAATAATACCATGCCAGATTTTTCACTGCCATTTTTACTTCAAGATAATTAATAAATAAGAACATATTCCTATACTGAATAGACTTTAAAAGCAACACTAGATTATTCTTTTTACTCCCATTTAAACAGGCAATTTTCATGGATGTGTATCAGCAAGCGTCAAAATGATTGTCAGAAAGGTCAACCAATTTTGTATGTTTTGAGTTCTGTTTTGTACCTTTTGTTGCCTCTGCCCATGCATTACAGTGTGTTTTAGCAATTAAGGGTTTAAAATTAAGAGCTTCAAATGTTCTCTGCAGTCGATTCTTTGGCATTTCAGTTTATGGGAAACATTTTGACATGAATCTGTCTGCCATTGCATTCGTCGACTTGATTAGCAGTTGACGTTGCAGCCATAAATAAGTCTCGCAAATGATGTTGCATAATCAAATTTTATTGACGTTGTGTACTACATATTGATCTGGTCATGGATGGTCATCAACAAATCCTGTCTGCCTGTACCGTTGTTGTAAGGATAGTAAAGCGAGTTTCTGGCGTGAAATTGTCTGAAAACAGCACGTTCGCGTATTCCTGCCTGCAATATTCTTATGACCTGATTCAGATTTTCCTGCTTAGTCTCGGCAATATGGAGATGCAACATTTGTTTAATGATTCAAGTGTGGGTACAGATTGAAGGAATTGTTTCACCAATAAAAATCCTTCAAAATCATTTGTTGGTTTCAAATTTCGCATTGAGAAATTAGTGCGACTTCCATAATCCGATATGTTACATAACCTCAGTACGTCCAGGTATTGAATTTTCTAACCATAAAGAAGTATGGTAAGCATGAATAGTTGTTATGTGAGGATCAATCGTGATTTGGTAAAAAGTTCACCAAAATGTGTGTTCGTTTCAAAGTCCGTCAGTATATTCACTACATGAAATGCATAAAATTTGCATTAAAGTTTATTTTCATATTTCTTACACAGAACTTAAACAGAAAATTAAAAAGCTGTAGATTTAAGTACTATTCTAAATATCAAAGAAGCATGCAAGGCACATCAAATGATTTCATTTGGAACCTTTTTGCTGTTATCGATAGAAAAAAATTAAAAGTTTTATAAAATAAATGTTTTACCTACCTACCCTACCTAATTTTTCGAGGTGAAATAGGAAACACACTATTTATTTATTTTGGCCTAAGTCCTGTGCCATGACTACATGTAGATTCAGTTGTTCTCGACTCATATTTTTGAAAAGGATATCAAGACACACATGACATATAAATCAAATTCTGTTCTATTGTTTTAATTCATTTTGTTCATTGAATCAGTTTAAAATGCTAAAAAAGTTAATATTAAGATTTTTTTGGACAAGTTACAATTCCAATCGGACAAGTAAGTTTTGGTATGTACTTGTCCTATTGGGCAAGTTGAAAAAAGTTATTGTAGAGGCCTGCAAGATAAGGGGCTTCAAGTTTTACTAATGTCCGTACATATGTACTTCCATTATATTTTCAATATAACTTTATGAAGTCAATCACAGTTCTTGTTGGTAGTGTTGTACTGATGATTGATAAAGTCTCAAATTCTCCAGTCATAGGTGACAATTTCATCATCATACCATTACTTCTCTTATTCAAATTACTGAAAACTATTATCAACAAATGTAAATAAAGATTAACAATTTCTTCACATTACCACTACACATGTCCTCATTTAGTAGGAATCTATCATGTGTGTCCCCACTTGATGGTACTTGGACAATCATATGTGTGTTCCATATTGATTTTGTTAGAAAATGTTTTGTTATCACCTTTCAGCATTGTTCAGCTCACCTCGCATAAAGGTCAAGTGAGCTTGTGCTGATGTTCAACATTAATTTCATTTCAGGGCTTTAAAGTTTTACTAATGTCTGTTCATCTGTACATCCCAAGACATTTCAATATATCACTTTATGCTGTCAATCACAGATCTTGTTGGTAGTGATGGTCTGATGATTGACAAAAGTGTCAAATTCTCCAGTCATTGGTGGAAAAGATATCAGCATGATACCTTATTTCTCTTATCTCAAATAACCAGAAAAAACATATTGGCACCAAATATAAATGAAGAATCATGATTTCTCAAAATTTCCTAAACAGCTCACCTGGCATTACAGGTCATGTTAGCTTGTGCCTCAACTTGGTGTCTGTGGTCGTCCATTTCTTCTCTGATTTAGAATTACCAAAAAACTATTATCAGCAAATATAAAGATTCAAGATTTCTCCACATTTTCACTAAACATGTCCTCATTTAGTAGGACTCTATCATGTGTGTCCCACTTGATGGTACTTGGACAATCATATGTGTGTTCCATATTGATTTTGTTAGAAAATGTTTTGTTATCACCTTTCAGCATTGTTCAGCTCACCTCGCATAAAAGGTCAAGTGAGCTTGTGCTGATGTTCAACATAATTTCATTTCAGGGCTTTAAAGTTTTACTAATGTCTGTTCATCTGTACATCCCAATACATTTTCAATATATCACTTTATGCTGTCAATCACAGATCTTGTTGGTGGTGATGGTCTGATGATTGACAAAAGTGTCAAATTCTCAGTCATTGGTGGAAAAGATATCAGCATGATACCTTATTTCTCTTATCTCAAATAACAAGAAAAAAACATATTGGCACCAAATATAAATGAAGAATCATGATTTCTCAAAATTTCCACTAAACAGCTCACCTGGCATTACAGGTCATGTAAGCTTGTGCCTCAACTTGGTGTCTGTGGTGTCCATTTCTTCTCTAATTTAGAATTACTAAAAAAACTATTATCAGCAAATATAAATAAAGATTCAGGATTTCTCCACATTTTCACTAAACATGTCCTCATTTAGTAGGACTCTATCATGTGTGTCCCCACTTGATGGTACTTGGACAATCATATGTGTGTCCCATATTGATTTTGTTAGAAAATGTCTTGTTATCACCTTTCAGCTCACCTGGCATAAAACATTGTAAAGGTCAAGTGAGCTTGTGCTGATGTTTAACATTAATTTCATTTCAGGGCTTTGAAGTTTCACTAATGTCTGTTCATCTGTACATCCCAATACATTTTCAATATATCACTTTATGCTGTCAATCACAGATCTTGTTGGTAGTGATGGTCTGATGATTGACAAAAGTGTCAAATTCTCCAGTCATTGGTGGGAAAGACATCAGCATGATACATGTACCTTAACTTCTCTTATCTCAAATAACCAGAAAAAACATATTGCCACCAAATATAAATGAAGAATCATCATTTCTCAAAATTTCCACTAAACCGCTCACCTGGCATTAAAGGTCATGTAAGCTGGTGCCTCAACTTGGTGTCTGTGGTCGTACATTTCTTTTCTGATTTAGAATTACCAAAAAAAGTACTATCAACAAATATAAATAAAGATTCAAGATTTCTCCACATTTCCACTAAACATGTCCTCATTTATTAGGACTCTATCATGTGTGCCCCACTTGATGGTACTTGGACAATCATATGTGTGTCCCATATTGATTTTGTTAGAAAATGTCTTGTTATCACCTTTCAGCTCACCTGGCATAAACATTGTAAAGGTCAAGTGAGCTTGTGCTGATGTTCAACATTAATTTCATTTCAGGGCTTTAAAGTTTTACTAATGTCTGTTCATCTGTACATCCCAATATATTTTAAATATATTACTTTATGCTGTCAATCACAGATCTTGTTGGTAGTGATGGTCTGATGATTGACAAAGTGTCAAATTCTCCAGTCATTATTGGAAAAATATCAGCATGATACCTTATTTCTCTTATCTCAAATAACCAGAAAAACATATTGGCACCAAATGTAAATGAAGAATCATGATTTCTCAAAATTTCCACTAAACAGCTCACCTGGCATTACAGGTCATGTACGCTTGTGCCTCAACTTGGTGTCTGTGGTCTTCCATTTCTTCTCTCATTTAGAATTACCAAAAAAACTATTATCAGCAAATATAAATAAAGATTTAAGATTTCTCCATATTTCCACTAAACATGTCCTCATTTAGTAGGACTCTATCATGTGTCCCCACTTGATGGTACTTGGACAATCATATGTGTCCCATACTGATTTTGTTAGAAAATGTCTTGTTATCACCTTTCAGATCACCTGGCATAAAACATTGTAAAGGTCAAGTGAGCTTGTGCTGATGTTCAACATTAATTTCATTTCAGGGGCTTTAAGGTTTCACTAATGTCTGTTCATCTGTACATCCCAATACATTTTCAATATATCAATTTATGCTGTCAATCACAGATCTTGTTGGTGTGATGGTCTGATGATTGACAAAAGTGTCAAATTCTCCAGTCATTGGTGGAAAGATATCAGCATGATACCTTATTTCTCTTATCTCAAATTACCAGAAAAAACATATTGGCACCAAACATAAATGAAGAATCATGATTTCTCAAAATTTCCACTAAACAGCTCACCTGGCATTACAGGTCATGTAAGCTTGTGCCTCAACTTGGTGTCTGTGGTCGTCCATTTCTTTTCTGATTTAAATTACCAAAAAACTTTTATCAGCAAATATAAATAAAGATTCAAGATTTCTCCACATTTTCACTAAACATGTCCTCATTTAGTAGGACTCTATCATGTGTCCCCACTTGATGGTACTTGGACAATCATATGTGTGTACCATATTGATTTTGTTAGAAATTGTCTTGTTATCACCTTTCAGCTCACCTGGCATAAAACACTGTAAAGGTCAAGTGAGCTTGCTGATGTTCAGCATTACTTTCATTTCAGGGGCGTTAAAGTTTCACTAATGTCTGTTCATCTGTACATCCCAATACATTTTCAATATATCACTTTATGTCAATCACAGATCTTGTTGGTAGTGATCGTCTGATGATTCACAAAAGTGTCAAATTCTCCAGTTATTGGTGGAAAAGATATCAGCATGATACATGTACCTTTACTTCTCTTATCTCAAATAACCAAAAAAAAAAACATATTGGCACCAAATATAAATGAAAAATCATGATTTCTCAAAATTTCCACTAAACAGCTCACCTGGCATTAAAGGTCATGTAAGCTTCTGCCTCAACTTGGTGTCTGTGGTCGTCCATTTCTTCTCTGATTTAGAATTACCAAAAAACTACTATCAGCAAATATCAATAAAGATTCAAGATTTCTCCACATTTCCACTAAACATGTCCTCATTTAGTAGGACTCTATCATGTGTCCCACTTGATGGTACTTGGACAATCATATGTGTGTCCCATATTGATTTTGTTAGAAAATGTCTTGTTATCACCTTTCAGCTCACCTGGCATAAAACATTGTAAAAGGCCAAGTGAGCTTGTGCTGATGTTCAACATTAATTTCATTTCAGGGGCTTTAAAGTTTCACTAATGTCTGTTCATCTGTACATCGCAATACATTTCAATAGATCACTTTATGCTGTCAATCACAGATCTTGTTGGTAGTGATGGTCTGATGATTGACAAAAGTGTCAAATTCTCCAGTCATTGGTGGAAAGATATCAGCATGATACCTTATTTCTCTTATCTCAAATAACCAGAAAAAACATATTGGCACCAAATATAAATGAAGAATCATAATTTCTCCACTAAACAGCTCACCTGGCATTACAGGTCATGTAAGCTTGTGCCTCATCTTGGTGTCTGTGGTCGTCCATTTCTTCTCTGATTTAGAATTACCAAAAACTATTATCAGCAAATATAAATAAAGATTCAAGATTTCTCCACATTTTCACTAAACATGTCCTCATTTAGTAGGACTCTATCATGTGTCCCCCACTTGATGGTACTTGGACAATCATATGTGTCCCATATTGATTTTGTTAGAAAATGTCTTGTTATCGCCTTTCAGCTCACCTGGCATAAAACATTGTAAAAGGTCAAGTGAGCTTGTGCTGATGTTCAACATTAATTTCATTTCGGTGCTTTAAGTTTCACTAATGTCTGTTCATCTGTACATCCCAATACATTTTCAATATATCACTTTATGCTCAATCACAGATTTTGTTGGTAGTGATGGTCTGATGATTGACAAAAGGTCAAATTCTCCAGTCATTGGTGGAAAAGATATCAGCATGATACCTGAACCTTAACTTGTCTTATCTCAAATAACCAGAAAAAACATATTGGCACCAAATATAAATGAAAATCATGATTTCTCAAAATTTCCACTAAACAGCTCACCTGGCATTAAAGATCATGTAGCTTGTGCCTCAACTTGGTGTCTGTGGTCGTCCATTTCTTCTCTGATTTCAATTAACAAAAACTACTATCAGCAAATATAATTAAAGATTCAAGATTTCTCCACATTTCCACTAAACATGTCCTCATTTAGTAGGACTCTATCATGTGTCCCCACTTGATGGTACTTGGACAATCATATTTGTGTCACATATTTTTTGTTAGAAAATGTCTTGTTATCACCTTTCAGCTCACCTGGCATAAAACATTGTAAAAGGTCAAGTGAGCTTGTGCTGATGTTCAACATTAATTTCATTTCAGGGGCTTTAAAGTTTCACTAATGTCTGTTCATCTGTACATCGCAATACATTTTCAATAGATCACTTTATTGTCAATCACAGATCTTGTTGGTAGTGATGGTCTGATGATTGACAAAAGTGTCAAATTCTCCAGTCATTGGTGGAAAGATATCAGCATGATACCTAACTTCTCTTATCTCAAATAACCAGAAAAACATATTGGCACCAAATATAAATGAAAATCATGATTTCTCAAAATTTCCACTAAAAGCTCACCTGGCATTAAAGATCATGTAAGCTTGCCCTCAACTTGGTGTCTGTTGTCGTTTCTTTTCTGATTGAGAATTACCAAAAACTATTATCAGCAAATATAATAAAGATTCAAGATTTCTCCATATTTCCACTAAACATGTCCTCATTTAGTAGGACTCTATCATGTGTGTCCCCACTTGATGGTACTTGGACAATCATATGTGTGTCCCATATTGATTTTGTTAGAAAATGTCTTATCACCTTTCAGCTCACCTGGCATAAAACATTGTAAAGGTCAAGTGAGCTTGTGCTGATGTTCAAAATTAATTTCATTTCAGGGGCTTTAAAGTTTTCCTAATGTCTGTTCATCTGTACATCCCAATACATTTTCAATATATAACTTTATGCTGTCAATCACAGATCTTGTTGGTAGTGATGGTCTGATGATTGACAAAAGTGTCAAATTCTCCAGTCATTGCTTAAAAGATATCAGTATGATACCTTATTTCTCTTATTTCAAATAACCAGAAAAAACATATTGGCACAAATATAAATGAAGAATCATGATTTCTCAAAATTTCCACTAAACAGCTCACCTGGCATTACAGGTCATGTAAGCTTGTGCCTCAACTTGGTGTCTGTGGTCGTCCATTTCTTCTTTGATTTAGAATTCCAAAAACTATTATCAGCAAATATAAATAAAGATTCAAGATTTCTCCACATTTCCACTAAACAGTCCTCATTTAGTAGGACTCTATCATGTGTCCCCACTTGATGGTACTGGACAATCATATGTGTGTCCCATATTGATTTTGTTAGAAAATGTCTTGTTATCACCTTTCAGCTCACCTGGCATAAAACATTGTAAAGGTCAAGTGAGCTTGTGCTGATGTTCAAAATTAATTTCATTTCAGGGGCTTTAAAGTTTTACTAATGTCTGTTCATCTGTACATCCCAATACATTTCAATATATCACTTTATGCTGTCAATCACAGATCTTGTTGGTAGTGATGGTCTGATGATTGGCAAAAGTGTCAAATTCTCCAGTCATTGGTGGAAAAGATATCAGCATGATACCTTATTTCTCTTATCTCAAATAACCAGAAAAAACATATGGCACCAAATATAAGCGAAGAATCATGATTTCTCAAAATTTCACTAAACAGCTCACCTGGCATTACAGGTCATGTAAGTTGTGCCTCAACTTGGTGTCTGTGGTCGTCCATTTCTTCTCTGATTTAGATGTACCAAAAACTATTATCAGCAAATATAAATAAAGATTCAAGATTTCTTCACATTTCCACTAAACATGTCCTCATTTAGTAGGACTCTATCATGTGTCACCACTTGATGGTACTTGGACAATCATATGTGTGTCCCATATTGATTTTGTTAGAAAATGTCTTGTTATCACCTTACAGCTCACCTGCCATAAAACATTGTAAAAGGTCAAGTGAGCTTGTGCTGATGTTCAACATTAATTTCATTTCAGGTGCTTTAAAGTTTCACTAATGTCTGTTCATCTGTACATCCCAATACATTTTCAATATATCACTTTATGCTGTCAATCACAGATCTTGTTGGTAGTGATGGTCTGATGATTGACAAAAGTGTCAAATTCTCCAGTCATTGTTGGAAAAGATATCAGCATGATACATGTACCTTAACTTCTCTAATCTCAAATAACTAGAAAAAACATATTGGCACCAAATATAAATGAAGAATCATGATTTCTCAAAATTTCCACTAAACAGCTCACCTGGCATTAAAGGTCATAATGCTTCAATTTGGTGTCTCTGGTCGTCCATTTCTTCTCTGATTTAGAATTACCAAAATAACTACTATCAGCAAATATATATAAAGATTCAAGATTTCTCCACATTTCCACTAAACATGTCCTCATTTAGTAGGACTCTATCATGTGTGTCCCCACTTGATGAAACAATCATATGTGTCCCATATTGATTTTGTTAGAAAATGTACATGTCTTGTTATCACCTTTCAGCTCACCTTGCATAAAGGTCAAGTGAGCTTGTACTGATGTTCAACACGGAGCCTTGGTTCACACCGAACAGAAGTATAAAGGCTCCAGATGACTAATGTAAACAATTATAGGTCAAAGTACGGCCTTCAACACGGAGCCTTGGTTCACACCGCAGAAGCAAAAGGGTCCCAGAATGACTATGTAAACCATTATGGTCAAAGTAGGTTCAACACGGAGCCTTGGCTCACACCGAACAGAAGCTATAAAGGGCTCCAGAATGACTAATGTAAAACAATTATAGGTCAAAGTACCTTCAACACGGAGCCTTGGCTCACACCGAACAAAGCTATTAAGGTTCCAGAATGACTAATGTAAACCATTATAGGTCAAAGTACGGCTTCAACACGGAGCCTTGCTCACACCGAACAGTGCTATAAAGGTTCCCAGAATGACTATTAAAACCATTATAGTAAAGTACGGCTTCAACACGGACCTTGTCACACCGAACAGGCTATAAAGGGCTCCAGAATGACTATGTAAACCATTATAGGTCAAAGTACGGCCTTCAACACGGAGCCTTGGTTCACACCAACAGAAGCTTAAAGGTCTCCAGAAATAGTGTAAACAATTATAGGTCAAAGTACGCCTTCAACACGGAGCCTTGGTTCACACCAACAGAAGCTATAAGGGCTCCAGAATGACTAATGAAACAATTATAGGTCAAAGTACGGCCTTCAACACGGAGCCTTGGTTCCACCGAACAGAAGCTAAAGGGTCCCAGAATGACTAATGTAAAACCATTATAGGTCAAAGTACGGCCTTCAACACGGAGCCTTGGCCACCGAACAGAAGCATAAAGGTCTCCAGAATGACTAATGTAAACCATTATAGGTCAAAGTACGGCTTCAACACGAGCCTTGCTCACACCGAAAGTAAGCTATAAAGGCTCCAGAATGACTATGTAAAACCATTATAGGTCAAAGTACGCCTTCAACACGGAGCCTTGGCTCACACCGAACAGTAAGCTAAAGGGTCCCAGAATGACTAATGTAAAACCATTATAGGTCAAAGTAGGCCTTCAACACGGACCCCCCACCGAACAGTGTATAAAGGTTCCAGAATGACTAATGTAAACAATTATAGGTCAAAGTAGGTTTCAACACGGAGCCTTGGCTCACACCAAACAGCAAGCTATAAAGGCTCCAGAATGACTAGTGTAAACCATTATAGGTCAAAGTACGCCTTCAACACGGAGCCTTGTCACACGAACAGAAGCTAT
>JAASAO010004328.1:0-41814 GCA_017311375.1 Mytilus coruscus
AAGTCCTTCAACTAATGTATATACATATATGTTCTTTACTTAATTCATATGACTTATTTTTCATGTTAATAGTGATATTTGAAATTTTCATATTTTAGATTGTGATGATTATTAGTATGTCTTTCTTTTATGTTCATGTTATTGTCCAGTTTTACAGTTTATACTGATTGTTAATCTATAGTTATATTATTTTGTCATCAACTGATATGTGAAGTAAAAGTCATGTTTATTGTTTTTAGCACAAAAAAACAAAGTCCAATCATTTCTACTGTCCGATAAGCTCATACACATTGTTAAATTAACATTGAGTTATAGTTCGGCCGAATTATCAGACATGGTGTCAAATACTTTTGAAAGTAATTAATTACATTCAATTACAATTACAAAATTTCCAATTAAATTACACATTACATTTGACTTTTTACCAATGTAATTAATTACTTTTCAATTACTTGACAAATGTAATTATTACTTTAATTACTTTTGAAAGGAAAATTTAGATAAAATATTGAAAACATGCATTTATTCTATGATATTTACATAAGTATCATACATTGCTCTATAGTAATAAAAAATAAGAAATCTACAGCGATTTTTTTCAAATTCAGTCAGTATCAAAGAAAAGTCAAAGTTAGATATCTGGTGTGCTACGGGAATAAAGAAAAAACATACATAAATCTGAAGTGCACATAATACTTTGTCTATCAGGAGTCCTTAGGACTAGAGGTCTGGTTTAATTTAATGCTCAAAATGACAAAAAGCCTTATTCAATATTTTGAAAATATTAAATTTTGTTATAATTACCTATAAATTTTATATTCTAACAAAAAGAGAGCCCTCATTTTAATATTTTGAAATGATTTTTTTATTTTGATCACAACTTATTAAAGCCATTTTTCCCAAAGAAACGATTTAGAAAGCCTGACTTTTTAAAAATATACTTGTTTTAATCACAATTAATTGATTTAAAGAAATTTATGTACCTAGGGGTATTTTTACATGTATCTCTCTCTAATTGGCTTACAACCTGTATAACATGCAAACATAACTGTTGTAAAAACAGTCATTATATAGTTTATAATAAAACAAATAGCCAGAGGTTATATTTATTGATTGACTATGTCCTTTAAAGTTGATTATGTTAAATCAATGTCTAACACCATCTATTGGAATATACATGTAGTTAACAAACTATTTAAGTGTTTTAAGACAGTGACTTATTAATGGTTTCTTTTAAAGACAAATTATGTAGATATAAGAAGATGTGGTATGAGTGCCAATGAGACATGGCATGTTTCAACAATCTATTTTTTTTGTTTTTTTGTTTTTGTTTTTTTGTTCATTCAATACAAAATAAAGAATCTCCCACGGTTCTTTAATTGCAGAAAGTATTCTGTGAAGGCTTTGCTTTGACAGCTGACTACTTTAACTAAGGTCATCGCTTTTCATCATTGTTTTGAGAAAACACATGATTCAACCTTTCTGATCCAAAATTTCAAATCTAATTGAGTTGTAATTGAAATGTAATTGTCAAATACAGACAATTTTGGCTATGTAATTCATTACTTTCAAATACTTGCAATTGAAAAAATGCTCAATTACACATTGCATTCAATTACTTGAGAAATTAATTACGGTCAATTACAATTGCATATTTCAATTTCCCCATGTCTGTTGGATTGGGCAACCAAATTAAGTTTACAAACATTTTACAAAATACTTTTGTATTTGTTTTATTTTCCCAGTAAACTGGTAGGATGTATGAATGATTATACCAGATAAGACATATAAAAATATAAATAAGACTGCAAACGTAAAGGCTTTTATTACTTTAGAGATTTGGTTTGAATGCAAAGATACTGAACACTTTTTACTTACTTTCTGCATGTTTTTGCAAGATGAAGACTTTACATAAGTTAAGTTTACCTTTTAATAGGGCTTTGCTTGTATTCCAAAGTTAACATTTCACAGCAATTAAAAGTATCATGTAAATAGTGCTTTAATCTTTGTTGTCTGTTTTTGTTGTTGTATCCTATATATATATTCTTTTAATTTTTATCCGATTTATCCTTCTCCAGTCTTGTAGATTATTTTTTTTTATTTAAACAACGTGTGGTTTGTTTTATCTCAGGTCTTCATTGGTCAAAATTCGATTATGACGTCAAATGTTCTTGCTTTCCTCTGAATTTCCTACTGTGACGTCATGAAAACAGTCGACCTTGCCTGATGACGTCACATAGAAAGAACACATATTTTTCAGATCGTTCGAAAAGAAGGAATAAGATTGTCTGTAATTCGTCTAAAAAATCATATGAGAAATAGATTCCACCACCAAATCTCGTGCAATACGATATTTATCCACTCTCGGCGAGCCTTGCGTTTTAACTGTATCGAGGGGATAAATATCGTATCGCACATGATGCAGTGGTAGAATCTATATATAAATATGACCCTCCTATGATGAGATACCCTAATAAATAATATAGAGTATATTTGTCTTGGTGTTTTGTATGACACTGTTGGCAAGCTTAACATATTGCTTTAAAAGAGAGACAAAAGATATCAAAGGTATATTCAAACTCAGAAGTCGTAAACAAACTGTCAATGTAATTGCAAAAGGATAAACGACAAAAAGACAAACAACAGTATACAACACATATAGAAGCATAGAAAATTAAAGACTAAGCAACACCAATCACCTCCAAAAACCGGGGTTGATCCCAGATGCATCAGATGGAAAGCCAGCTCCAGGTCCACATCTTGCATCCGTCGTGTTGATCATGTAAGTACACACCCGGTGGTAAGTCGATTTATGTAGGTCAGATTCGGAGAAAATGGACTGGATTGTGGTTCCGACAATTGGATAATATCAATCGTCATCTCTTCAACAGATATTCCACCTTCAACCAAATCGTGATGGCGTCCGTAAAATATTCAAAAGGATGATTTCAATTTCACCACTTGGAATTTTTGGTTAAAAAACTTCCCTTTAAGCTGCAACCCTCTATCAAGGAAATTATGACAGGAAATGCAAGTTATGAAACATCGTTTCAAATGGGAGATATAAACTGCTTATGCAGACGCAGTTGGAATGTTGCTACGTAGACTCGAAAAGTTTACAATAGGAATCATCTCGTTTGTCGTAAAGTTTCATCCTCAACAAACACTCACTGTCAATTTCTAAATGTTAGTCTAGATTTGAGATGGACATAACTGTCACTGTTGTATCCTTTTGTCAAGTTTTATTGGATAGATGCGTTCACCAAAGTCACCAAACTTTGATTTATTTAGTGTAAGGACTTAATGTATTTAGTAGAATGTGAATTTAAAGAATAATGCTAGTTTCTTCATAATAAGCACCTGTATGAAGTCGACCTCATATGAATAAAATAACAAGTAGGCAAGAAGAGGAGCACAGTTTTTGTCTGGTGTTATAGGTGGAAGACGATAAGGAATCCGGACACTCGTAGAGACCCACTGACCTTTGATGTAAAATAACAATATGGAAGCTTATGGATGTTTGTCTTATATTCTTTTTTCTTTTTTTGTCATGGCGTTGTCAGCATATGTATTTTCCGCCTCTCTTTTAATTGATAGAGGTCCAGGAAACGTAGACTGTAACAGGTCATAATATTAGCAGCACATCATATATCTTGAAAGAAGTTAATAATACCAAGCAATAAAAAGCAATAGAAACACTGTCCTTCATTTCAGGCTAAAAGGCAACTGAAAAGTACTTACTTTGTAATAAACAGGGACGACTAAAAGAAACTTTCACTACTTACCTCCAGTGTTTTAAATACTGATCATTTTATAAAAAATTTATTTGTAAAATACATTAAATGGAAAACAGCATTTACAAAAAATATTAAACAGTACTACGTCATTTGGTCTTTGAGTGAGAGTTGCCCAATGGCAATCATACCACATATTTGCGTTTTTAAACAGACTACAGCAACCACCAACGAATAACTCTTTACAGAAAATAGACATACAAAGAATAAGGAACAACACATGGTCAAAATAGTCTCACTTTGTACAGGCACACAATGTGGTTTGGGTTAAAAAATCACTTTAAATCACTTCTAAACAAAAACTTTCTTAACCTAGCTATACAAATGATTTCTTTTAAACCTGCACAGTCCAGCTGAATACCAATTATCCCTTTTTGAACGAGGAAATAAAAATGGCACATTATTTGAAAAATCAAGGTCAAAATGGGTTTGTTTCGCAAGAAGCTTGCTTACTTTGCCACAGCTGTTGGTTGAATACTGTTGAACAAGAAAAAACACAAAAAAGTTGAAGTTAACAAATGCTGTGTGCAAATGTAATTTGAAATATTCATACAACAATGATACTTGATATTTTTATACTTCAATGTGATTCCTACTAGAGTATTCGAAAGGTATTTACTTGTGTTTTTATTAGATGGGTTTAGGCTGAAGAATATAGAATACACATTGCTTTTTCTTCTTCTCATGTGTCAAATTCCAATGCATTGAAAGGACGTTTGGATTCGTTATGAAGATATTTTGTTCATACCAAAATATAATTGCAAAGTACTTTCAAATACTTATGTTGTCACTTGGTGCCGTAAAATATACCATGATAAATACATTTTCATTGAAAAGAGTATATCAAGTGATGTACGCTGAAAAAAGTATAACAAAATTACCGGTCTCCAAGGTAAATTCAAAATATTTTTTTGATTTTACGCACTTCAAAACATTATGTGCAAATTTGAAATAGTTCATAAAAACTTTATTTTCTTGTACCAACACCGGGCCTTAATGCTCCTACTCATTTCATATGGGAGCAATAATTGATACAAATACAGCCTTTTGAAAGTTTATCATCTATGACTACCTTAGATTTGTTCATGATTTTTATCATAACCTGTTTGAAGAACAACAAGATTGTTCCATAAGTAAAATGCACTTCGGGAAAGATTGAATTGCATGGAGAGTGATGTTATATAGAGAGTGATGTTATATAGAGAGTGATGTTACATAGAGAGTGATGTTACATAGAGTGATGTTACATAGAGTGATGTTACATAGAGTGATGTTACATAGAGTGATGTTATATTATGTTTTGTTATTGTTGTTTGTCTTTTCGTCGTTTGTATCTTTGGCAATGGTGTTGGCTGTTTTTATTGGACTTGTCTTAATCTTTGATATTTGTATATGTAAACGAAAAAGGTATATTTAAGGTATGACTGTAATATTTTTTCTGTCTATGAAGAAATAACATCAAAAATGTGGTGCATAGTGAATAACCCGCGTAGCGGGTTATTTAAAAGTGTGCACAACATGTTTGAGGTTATTTCGAATAGAAAGAAAAATATTACAGTCATTCCTTATAATTAATTCGAAATTCCATTTTAAGGAGTAAAACGTTGTTGACGTTACGGTCACATGACAAAATAATGTCTATGAGCTGATATCAGAATACGTGTTACATCCAAAATTAAATTATTTCTTTTAACAGAAAAGAATAATGAAAGTTTGAAAAATACAAAAGTGTATAATACTATAAGAATAAAAGAAAGTTTGAAAAAAAAAATACAAAATTTTTAATTTCAAATAATTATAGTTTGTTCTGTATGGTGGTTGAAAATGTGCAATACTAAATTTAAATTGAATTGTTTTAATCTTTTTGTAAACTCGACTGAGTGACCAATTCTATATTAAATCTTGTAGACTTTTAAATTTTGGAATATTTTGTTTTCAGTGCTGTGCATCTTCTTGATTGATTTGGTCTACTGTTTTCATTTCAAGCTGAGGAGTCTAATGTAGCCTGGTGATGGAAATTGCGTCCCGGTTCTGCACATGCTCATTTGCATTCTCGACAATTTTGTAATGAATGAACTTCATTGCACTAGATCATCATTTGACTAAATTCATGTGCTTTTTAGACAGAAGCCTCGGTATGTATTTATGTTAAGATGTTAGAGTACGAAACTTGAATAAAAACAGAGGGTGGAAAAACTTACAAAACACCTTTCAAACAAAAAGTTATCCTGAAATTATCATCCTTATGCAAACATTTGACATTCTTCCATGTAAAATCTCATGTCAAACTTTATAAAAACGTTTGAAATATCCGTGCATTCTACATGGGTGTCTGGAATTACTATCATAAGGTATATATCTTGTTATTAAAAGTTTGCATTGTAAAACAATACAAATGTAGAAGTGCTGAAAAAAAACGAAAACATTGTCTTTTGTGCTTTAGTAGTCTCTACACATTTTATGTTTAGTTTTTTATTCTAAAATCAATGTCGTATGCACCATGAAATTGATAAAGTGTTGTTTTGATTTATCAAGTCCCATGTATAGTAACATAAACAAATTAACTTATGTTAAAACCTCTGTTTCGTGCAACACCTGCTGTTTATATCCTGACTATGGGTTGCCTTTTATCCCTTGTTCAAAGTCCTTTTGGGATTCACTATATCTATATTAAACTGTTTTTCGTATTATTATCCAAGCTAAATTCGCTAAACTACATTTTACTAATAAGGGTTAGAGTGCTATCAAATTTAGCGATAATTCAATGAAAGTTTGAATACCAGATTTCTTCAACCTCCACCAAACCTATTGCTTCAAAGATTTTTAACCACAAGAATCAAGAGTCAATTTTACCCCCAACGGTGGAAAATCCTAATTTGCCGATTTCTCTCCTTCATCGTCCTCATACAACGACAATCCTTCTGGTCATATTATAATCGGGCATATTGGCACCGTAAATAAAGGCAACAGTAGTATACCGCTGTTCGAAATTCATAAATCGATTGAGAAAAATAAACCGGGTTACAAACTAAAACTGAAACACATCAAATATAAGAGGAGAACAAAGACACAACAGATAAACTAAAATGCAACACACACACAGAAACGAACTATAAGATAACAATAGCCATTTTCCTGACTTGGTACAGGACATTTTAAGAAAAATGGTGGATTGAACCTGGTAAAGAATAAATAACTAAGATAGAAGTTGTTAGATATAGGCCAGACTGTCTAGTTTCAAGCATATCAAATTGAAGAACAACTGAAGGTTGCTGATGGATACAGTTGAGGATTATGCTAAATAATGGGTACCTATACTTCAATACAATCTTTATCACGATCGATGTATAGGCGAATAGGCTAGATATTTGACTTCACATATTTCTGAAGTTTATAGTACCTTTTTTACTACTGTAAAGATGGCTCTCTTTAATATTGTGATGAGGCATCTTGAACCAGTAGCGTCAATCATATGTGGATTCTTTTAAAACTATTTCTAAGATTAACTTAACAGAAACTCAAACCCAAACCTTTTAATATTGCAATATCACATCTTTTTATCACTGTTGCCTCTAGTTTTCTTTATGAAATTGACAAATTAGACTCAGTTAAACACTTACCTATACGACAAAATAGACATTCTTAAGTTCAAATATTTTTTTTCTGATTTCTGTGTCGCAAAACCAAATCAGCAACTGCATATGAATTAAACACGTCGATATGTTTGCGAGTTGTTATATCGCGATTTCAATGCATAAACTTTCTCGCTGGTGTAAAATTCGCACATCCAACAATGTGTAGGCCTTTCACGTTAAATTTTTGACATATATAAACTATACGGGAGGTGGATATTTTTTCGTCTTTTGTGATCGCGAAAAAAAGTAAATGAAGTATTACATGCTTTGCTTTTACTTTCATAAATACCTAAACGTGTAACAAGGTTACATATTGAAACCCCAATCATCCTCATACATGTATTACTTATATGTCAGTCATCGAAAAGCTAATAAGCAACGCACATTGAACATTAAATCAGATAATATGCTTCTTATAAGACCTCGTGTATTTATCTGCTTTCAAATCTTGTAAAAGAATGATTCATAAACAATACCATTAATTATGATTACATAATTCTGATTGATCAAAACAAGCAGTTGCTACTTACCGTCGAAGACCGTGGAAAAACATGCATGAGATAAGCAATAATAAGCAGAAATGAAAGAGTACGCGTCCATACTAATCAAAAGGTAGACAAAGTAAACGATACTTAAAAATGGTTTCACATTTTGCATGCATTCGTATAAAAAATAACAAATTAATTTCCACATATTGTCGAATATTATTTATGTATCTTATTATGTTATTAGGTTAAACTTATTAATTGTATCAGAAAATGTATTGAGAAAGTGAATAACATTTATTTAAGCAACATATCATAAAGGCCAACTGTAAATATATTTTTCAGTTGAACTTATGAAAAGCGGCTTTAAATTCTTTAAGATGGGGTTTCCACTTGCAGATATTTACATACATGTCAATTCTCCGGATGTATACGACTCTTAAATAGCAAATATAATATTAGTCAAAGATGAAAAGACGATATAAGATAAATAAAATGTTCCTTTATTCACGCATATTTATTAATTATTTCTGTGAGATGATAGTATCTAAATATGTTTGTGTTATCCTTATTCAAATTCTCATTTGCCATGCTCGTCAGAATTTAAAGTACTGCTTTACTAAACTTCCTCATAAGGCAAACCCTAGTATAGAATAGCTTGCTCGCAGTAACTTGTTCTTTTATCTTGCCAACAATTTCTAATGACATTATAATCAAACATAATAAAAGAATATTCAAATTGACATATTCTTACAACAAATTACTTAAAACATTATTATAAATAAATAAACTTAAACTCTATATGATTCATATTCATAAACATGACAATAAATGGTAAACTATATGTTTTAGTTACTGTAAGCGCCTTCGATAAACTGACACATCAACAATTTCTTTATATAGTATAACGGAAAAAGAAAACGGAACCCCACCCTTTTCACCGCCAAAATTACACGTGCATATATAACTAGTATATCTAAATCAAACAACAGATTAATCAATCGGATCACCAGCAGTGATGGTGATACATGGCTGTGTACATTCTGTATATACAACTCGTCTAAACATCAGCCCAACAATGTTAGATCTGTAAATTTGCTTTCGAGGAAGAACAAAAATTTGCGAAAGCAATTGTACAGATCTAACATTGTTGGGCTGATGTTTAGACGAGTTGTATATATATATATATATATATCATTATTTAAATTGTAACTTCTTCATCTACATATTTTACTATGCATTGATGCATTTTTAATGTTGTTTTAGGAAAAAAGGTGAGTATTGTTTTCTTTATTTTTAAGAGATGGGTTCATGACTATGATTATACTTTTTTTTTAAATTTGAACTGCTGATTAATTAGTTGACTTCCAAATTTCAAATTCCATTTGAACGATTATCTGACTTTCAGAATCATTCATGTTTTGGATACATGTATCTATAAATGATATAAATAAAGGCAACATTAGTATACCGTGGTTCAATAGTCATTAATCGATTTAACTGAAACAAATCCGGGTCACAAACCAAAACCAAGGGAAACACATCAAATATAAGAGGAAAACAACGGAACAACATAAACACTTAACTGCTACAAAAACAAACGCCAACATACATAGAAACTGACTATTTGATAACAACTGCCATATTCCTGACTTGGAACAGGACATTTTAAGACAAAAATGGTTGGTTGAACCTGGTTTAATAGCTAGCCAAACCTCCTGCTTATATGACAATGTTAAAAATACCGCTAAAAAGACAACATTCGGTGACAGGAATACATTACAACTAAACGCAAGAACACTCAGGACAGAGATATACATAAATAAATAATATAATAGTACATTACAACATGTAAACCACAGAATAACAACGGACACTTCCCATTTACCCCACAATGGAATTATGAACTGTACGTCACACGAATGTATCAACACCACAAATCATTTGAAATCTGTTTGATGTGCTTTACATACCATAACGAAATATTTGTTTCCATTGAATCGTTTTGAACATCGGTAAACTACTGTCGATTCAATTTGACTGATTATTCATGTCTCATGTAGATAAACTCATCATAGATACCAGGATTAAATTTGTCTACAAAAGACTCATCAGGTGAACCACCAAATCATAGTACTTCATATCCGGTTTCATACGAAAAAGGGTCGAAAAAATATTCCTTTGAAGTTGACAGTTGTAGGAAATTAACCTGTATTTCATTGAGTCATAAGCATATACCGTGGAGGTTTCAAAGCAACATTCTTTTTATATTTGCTGTTCCTATAAAATATTTTGGAAATATTTCAGGTGAATGGTTGCTAAAGCTTGTTAACAGGAGAAAAGGGTCGAAAATGTGATTGGTTTACTTCCAATAATGATGGTTATTATCTTATATGCAATGAAATGTTATGTGATATTTTCACTGTAGTACTGGACAGGATAAAACTTTGCTCATGTCAAGTATTTCTTTATTTGAAACAAACACAAATTCTGCACAATTTTTTGAAAAAAAAAAAAAATGCCAATTTAACAAAGACAAATAGGGGAAAATCAATGGTGGTTTTACACCATCAACGAGTAAATGAGTAAATGGAATATTATTGATAATAGAAAAAGAAAGGATTGTATGGCATTTTTAAAATTTTATGTACAATGTTTACTCAAAAACAACGTGAACATATTAAAAACGTAGCTCTGGCCCTCAACTTTGTCAGTATAAAACATCTGTAGCTAAAATGCAAATTAATTTTTAACTAAATTAGAAACACATAGTGAAGAAACAAAGACTACAGCGGTTGGTACAATTTCGTTTTCCAGCTCAGAATTAAAATGTATATAACTTGAAGTTAATAATGTAATTAAAAGAAACAAATAGCAAATTGATTACAAAAACCCTCATCTAAATAAAACAAACATAAAAGTTTTTACTTTGAACATACTAAAATTTATTTATGTATTACTCAACCAACATGATGTCACATGACTCGACCACGTCAGGAGACTTTCAGATGTACTTTCCTACCCCTGACACATGTTTAAAATATAAAATATCGTATAACACATACACTTATTTTCTTTTTTTTGTAACTTTGTGTTGTATATTCTGATGTTGTGTATAATCATGTCTACCTGAGTATTTTGTATATTTTATTCAGAACTTTACAAACAAATGCTTACCTCAAAGTTCAAATAAGTGCAAACTTAGCTTATGCTACAAAAATCAAGAAGATTATGGTTAACTTACCTTTTTATAAATGACGATTTGTCTATATATTATATTCCGTAGATATTCAAATTATCCAGAACAGAACATTAAATCAAAGCTGATGATGGCAAACACGCTGAATAAATTAACTAATATGAAAAACCATTATCGGATAGAAATGGACCACATTGTAAAGTAATATATCAATTTACTTTTATTAGATATTCTCCTGAATACCTAATAACTAATATATCAGAAATACTTAGAGCAATGCTGTACACTTAGTAAATTGTTAACAGCAATAATGTACAATAAAAATATATTAGTCCAAAAAGAAAATAAAAAAGAAGAAATATAACTACAACTCATTGCTTTGTTGGTCCATTTCAAACTACAAATGTTGGTCATTTTGTTCGCGTCATTTGTCAATTTACTATTCACCTATATTATCCTTTTTTATTATTAAGAGCTTATGCGATTCACTTATGTTTTGTTTTACCCTGATTTGTCTCTTCCTACTCAATTTATAAGAGATATGAAAATCGGTGAACTACTGTCGCCATAATATATATTGGAATCTTGATATATGCCTTAACTTGTAAACACCAGTATGACCTGTTACATACACCTATTTATATCTGACTAGTGTATCGCCTGATATGTTTTAAATTTGTTTTCGTCGTTAATCAATGTACTTTATCATCCCTTTAACAGGTACACATAATGGAGAAGTTAAATAGATCAACATATTCAACGTTGTTGACCCTGTAAATAAACTGTTTAACAACTATTTATATCTGATTATTGTAGTTTAACTATTTTAAGTCATTGAAGTAACAAAGAAATAGTTAAAGTCTGTCAAATTTTGATTAAAAGGACAATTTTAAGTCGTTTTTAACATATTTAATCTGACATATTAACTTCATAAGCGAAATTATATATACGTATGACAAAAGTTGCTTTTGTACTTCCTTTATCTCACACTGTAAATTACACGATATTCAAATATTATTATGAATCAAAAGAGATGTGGAATAAATGGACCGACAAAATTTCATCAATTAGTCAAAATTTAAAACCAGTGCTTATTTCTCGTGTAGCCTGATACCAGACATATCAACTAACATCTTACTATTAAACGCATATCAAAACATTGAATAACCACTAATTGTTGCTTATATATTAAATTATGAGACTGGAGTGAACGTTTCATTTACAAAGGTGTGAATTGACTACAATTAAACTTGAAATAGTATTCCTGTTAAAATACAATACTGATCAGTGATAGAACAAGTTTAAAGTTCTACCTTTAGTTTAACAAAATTCATTTATGATCCGGAAAAGTTATTGTATCTCCATACACGACAGGGATTTAAATGTACCTTGTCATAACAACTTGCAAACAAAACAAATCAAAATGGCTCAAGACGTTCTTCTGGACATAACTATTGTGAACAGTGTGACCAGCTGTTTTGTGATGGATGTAAAATATCACATTTACGTACAAAGATGACCAAGAATCACACATTTCTAAGTGGCCCAAATATAAACCCGGAAGTTAAACAATATTGTAAAGAACATGATGAAAACTTTATATATTACTGCATGGAATGTAGTACGCCGATATGCAAAATATGTGTGATTAAAAAGCACAAATCACATGATTTTGCTGAAATCAAGGAATCAACTGAAGGGATCAAAGCTGAGGTGAAAATGGTGATCGACATGAAGATGAAAAACCTCCAGTCAAATATAGCAGATATTGACCAAGGTTCAAATCAATATAAGACCGATGTTAATGGAGTCATCCACGCTATAAGAGAAGTAGGCAGAACATTAAAAGAAATGATTGATGAGAAAGTTGAAGGTCTTATTACTACAGTGAAAAAGAAAGACACAAAGAATGTTCAAACCTTAGAGTCCGTTGGCAATGAATTAAAAACAGCTTTGGATAAAGCAAAGGAGCAACAGAAGTTCTATCAAGAAACACAGGGTATAAAAGATACAACGAAATTATTACAAAAGCTAAAACAAATAAAGTCACAAATCGATCAAATAGAAGAAATACAGGTTCCTATTATGCCATCAGTCAAATATGCTCAACAGAAAGCAACAAAGACTGAAATAGAGAAACTGTTTGGAGAATTAACATTTGGGTAAGTTTGTTCTTAGTTATTGATTTCTATGAAGTGTTTGGAAAACTGTTGTTTGTCTTATCGTGTTATTTCGTTTTTTTTTTTTTTTTTTTCGCCATGGGGTTTGTCAGTTTCTCTTCGACTATAAAGGGTTGAATAAGAATGGCATCTTACAGATCTTTTTTCCAATTATATTCTATATTTGTATATCAGATTATCAAGTCTCCAGATAAAATAGAACTTGTGATAGGGAAATGCCTAGTTTAATTCTCAATATTGAAGTGTTGATTAACACTATCATCATTATCTATAGTTGTACAGTTAGTTCTTTTATACGTTTACTGTATAGAACCAACGGTATATAAAATTGATAATGGAAATGGGGAAATGTGTCAAAGACACAACAATCCGCCCAGAAGAGCAGAAAACAGTGTACGTTTACAGTACAAATTAGAATTATATTATATTTAGTCTAATTAAAATCCAGTACAAATCAGAATTCCAATATCTACTAAAGAAATTGGATATTCAGATTTGTACTAGAATCACTACTGGACGAAAAACAACTGTCCATACCAGTAACAGTCGTTCTAAGACTGATAATGTTTGTTAAAGTTGTAACAGTTGTTAAATTTCACTGCTGCAGTTATTTTGTAACTGTCCCAACTTTTAAAGTGTTTGTCTATAACATAAATCGACTGCAACAACGCTAGAAATAACTGTCACAGTCAATAAAAGACTGATACAACTATTTCAAAGTTGTAACAGTTGATTTACAACTGTCCCAACTCGAAAAACGTTGCAACAGTCATAAATAAACTGATTAAACGCCTAAAAGGTTGTCACAGTCACAATAAGACTGCTGCAATCATTTGAAAGTTGTAACAGTTATTTAACAACTGTCCCAACACGGAAAACGTTGAAACAGTCATAAATAAACTGTTAAACGCTGAAAAGGTTGTAACAGTAAAAATATGATTGCTACAACCATTATATATTCATAGCTAATTTATAAGTGTAGCAACTTCCAAACATTGATAGTCATTAAGACTTAAAAGTCACGGATACAAAATTTCTGACAGTCAGGGATAGGTTAAATTATTTCTAAAACAATTTTACCGTGTGCAAAATAATAAAGGTTGTGACAAAGAGACACAACTATCACACCATTTAATACATTAACTTAAGATAGAAATTGATTAAAAAAAATAGTATTTTGAAATATTTGCCGCTAAACATTTTGGTATTCCTGCTTATTTAGTGAATGTACTAGATTTATATAATTATTTAACAATACCTCGCCTCTCATCTCTTCGAACAAAATCGAACCAGCACTAAATACCTGCAATTTCACACAGGACGGTTTTATTCGCATTTAAAACTACTTACAGATAAATCGAAAAGGTTACCCCAAATGTACCTTTAACTGTATTAACAGTTGACAATTTTCAATATTATCTAAATTACAACTTTTAATTATTTAAATTAGTTAGGTGTTAAATCATTCATGCATACAAGGTTGTCTTATAACAGTGTATGTAATATAGAAAGTAGTTTTAGTAATTTAAGTAATGAGGAAAAGTTTTTATTTATGTTTCATGATGATAGAGTTTGCTATTTTACAGCAAAAATCTGCCATGAAGTACTTTTTAAGAGAAAGTGTATTTTATACTCGTAATAAGTGTTTATAATGTTGTTTGTTTTCATTTGTATAATTGTTTTTAATAGTGTGTTGTTTTATGCTAAGATATATTGATATATGTTATATATGTAATATAAATGTATTTTAATCTGTGTTTTACAGTCTCTCATAATCCTTTTAGAGTGGCTCTTTTATAAATGGATCTGTTAATAGTATATTGTGTTTTATATCAAATGTTTTAAAGAGGTGAGACTCTAATAAATTATGTGTTGTTGTTGTTGTTGTTGTTGTTGTTGTTGTTGTTGTCTTAAATACGCGTAGTTTTACGAATCACATTACTTCGTAATAACGGTCAATATACATGATATACTGTAAACCTAGCGGGAACTCCAAATATACACACTTGTCAAATTTATCCCCATATAAAACTGCTTAATTTTTCCCGAGGGCTTATTTCACACACTTATTTGGAGCTTTTATTTGGGGCTACATTTTTTTTCTTGCAAAATTATAAATATTGCCGTTACTAACCATTTTGATTTCTATACATATAAAAAAAAAAACAAAGCTATAATGAACATTTAACGCATCTTTTGCAGCTATGGAAAAACAAAAATATTCTTAAATCTATCTAAATTTAATTTATTTTACCGTATTTTATTTTTGAATAGTTCAATATTTACTCGACTTTGTACTGTATATTGTACCGAGTGGTCTATTTAAAGTTCAAATGTCCTTGATAAATAGCACTTCGGTATTCATGATTGAAGTAAAAATATTATCACTCGAGATCATTCATATTTTCACCGGATTTTTTAACCGTAAAAAGGTATTTATAAATAGATGGACGTACTGTACAAAACCGACAAAGTGCCAGTGAAAGTTGAAATGTTCAAAACAAGAAAACTTGCATTGTTTCAGACAAGGAAATCAAATCTTCTTTTATTTATTCACATCACGGTTTAGAACTTGTTGTATTCTTTAGACTTCGGTCTTGTTAAATTCTACAGACTGACATCAGATTCTCTTTGTGGTTTCAGTTGATCAGATGTCGTACTAACGTGAACCCAAAATATTTTTCCCCATTTCCATTTTTAAATTCAATTTATTTAATCATATAAATGCTTGTCCAATATTGATATATTATTCAACCAGAAAAGAAAATTAACAATTTTACTAGATGTAATAAAAATTTTAATGTGGTTACATTTATAAATTAGGCAAATGGGTTCATTATTCTGATTATATTCATCTTCAATCAGTGATGAAAACAGTACATATTATGTATTACCGGCAAAACTTATTAGGGCGCCCTTAGAAAAAAATCTTTGATTAAATCATACAAATTTTTTAACTCACTTTAATAGAAGGATGGACTGAAAATAAGTATTCTGGCCCTGGTCTGAGTGAAAAATATAATCTGGCTGCCTATATGTTGGAAATCAATATTCTGACCTTATCAAATTTGCCAGTTCAGTTGCTAACTTCTATGTCATTGGGTTTTCGGTGAAAGATTGTCTAATTTGTAAACAAGTACCACACCACTTTATTTATTAAATAATGATCTTATTTAAAAATGCAGTTCTATTTAACATTGTTGTGTCGATATTTTGAGTAATTATGATTTCAGCTATGTATCACCCATCAATGATCACTTGTTCTCCAATGGATGAATTTGTCATAAAGTTTTCACGTGTTCAGACGTATATACCTATAGATTGTAAAATATGTTTTAGTAGCTCGAACTACACAAAATTTGAGTAAAAGTTTAACATTAAATTTATTGATGTTCTATGAACTAAAATATATAAAAGTTTAACAAAATTTATTGATGTTCTATAAAAATATATTTGTAAATTGTCTAGAATATATAAAGATATTTTGCCGCTTATTGTACATAGCAATTCTTAAATCAAAACAAATAATTGTTTTAGTTAAATGGAATGAAGTTCAGGATTTATTCCTTTGGTTTTGGGTAGAACTGTTTTCATCTCTCTCATTAAGTCCATCAGGTTCAAGAGTACGTAGCTGATGCATCCAGAACCTTTCTCTGTTTTCTCCTTTGGGAGTCCCAATTTTGGTTTACCTCAATTATTTGAAAGGTGATATTTTCAAAAGTATGCCCTGTTCTTAAGAGGTGTCTCGTAATTGGACAGTTTCTTCCTTTTGTATAAAAGACCGGTGATTGTTAAGTCTGATGTTGAATTTCGTTTCTGTTTCACCAACATACTGCAGCTTGCAAGTTCCACAAGTAAGAATATAAATACTATTTTCCGTTTTGCAATTAGATGTAACATAGATGTTGTATCGCTGCTTTGTTACTGTGCTGCTGAAAGAGTGGTCAGTGTTGGCGACTTTACAGCACATACAATTGGTTCTTCCGCATTGTTTGTAACACCCAATTTTAGAAGTCTCTTGTTTCTTTACTTTAGATGTGACAAGTATGTCTTTGAGATTTTGGGTCTGCGATAGGCAACAACAGGAGGTGATGGAAAAATTTCTTTTAAGGAAGAGTCATTTTCGATAAGACGCCAGTGCTTGCGGATAGTAGATGAAATATTTGTCAAATCAGGATAGAAGGTGACAACAAACGGAATTCTATCTGCGCGGGTCGTCTTATCTTTGTATTCCATGAGGATATCTCGATCTTTTCTTGGGCTTTATCAAAAGCGTCTGTGATGTTTTGCTTTTGTATCCTCTTGATTTTAGTTGTTTTTAGTTGTCCCAAACGATAGTTGAGTTTGGATTCCGAGGAGCAAATTCGCTTTAGTCTGATGGCTTGACTGTAAGGTATGCTCCTGGAGCAGTGTTTCGGGTGACAACTTTTTGGAGAAAGGAACTGGTGTTTATCAGTTTTCTTTGTGTGGAGATCAGTTGTAATGACCCCGTTTTTACAAATGTGGTGGTGTCGAGAAAAGCAATTTTCTCGCTTGAAAATTCAGATGTAAATTTAATTGAATGATGGAACTGATTACAATGATCTAAGAAATCTTGTAAATGTTCTGCAGTATCGTTCCATTTCATGTCAATATCATCAATAAAACGGAGCCATGACAAGGGTTTGTATGGCACACTCAAAAGGATGCGTTCTTCAAGATCCCCCATAAAAATGTTGGCGAAAGAAGGTGCCATTTTTGTTCCCATACTAGTTCCGTCAATCTGCAAAAAGTGCTTGTCGTTGAAAATAAAGTTGTTATTTTCAAGCACTAGCTTGAGCAATTGAACTAGACAGTCAGTTTGTGGATGTTTATCCTTTCGAGTGTTCCATACTTTTTCACACGCGGCTATTCCTTCATCTTTTGGAATATTAGTGTATAAAGAACACACATCCATCGAAACCAAAATTGTGTCATTAGGTAAAGGACTTAAGGAATTCATTTTCTTCAAATAGTCAGTTGTATCTTGAATATGAGATGGCAGTTGTCTAACATGTGGTCTAAGGTGGTAATCAACAAATTCTGAAATTTTTCGGTGGGATGGCCATTAGCTGATACTATAGGTCTCCTGGAATCCCTTCTTTATGGAGTTTTGGAAGTAAGTAAAATCGACCGGCTGTGCAAGTTTCGTCTGGGCGTAGATAATCGTACGTATCGTCATCAATTTGTTTATCTTTATTCATTTCTGAGAGGACGGCATTAATTTTTTGTTGATTTCTTTGGTTGGATCACATGTTAATTCTTTATAAAATTTAGTGTTGGAGAGCTGACGATTCCCTTCTTCGATGTAGTCTGCCTTGTTCATCACAACAACGGCACTTCCTTTGTCCGCTTGTTTGATAACAATGTCATCACGGTCTTTAAGTTTATCATGGCTTGGCTTTCTGACTTTGAAATATTTCGCACTTGTTTACCACTGATTGAAGCTCTGACTTCAGCTTTGACTGATGTAATAAATGATTCCAAATTATCGTTTTGCTTTTAGGTGGATTCCATGTACTTGTCTTTTAAATTTTGGGATGCATATGTCTCCTTCATCACTCTCATAATCAGATTCATTCATTCCGGCTTCTTTTAAATTTTCTTCTGTTGTCTATTGAAATGTTCTTTCAAACGAAGACGCCTGGCAAATGCTTCTACATCTGTCTCAAGTTGTAAATCATTGACGTTTGGTGGAACTGGACAGAAATTAAGGCCTTTACTCAATAGTTTTTCTTCAGAGTCAGTTAGTTCTATTGATGACAGGTTTACAACTAAATTATCTTGAACTGAGTGTTTCTGTTTTTTAAAACGTCTTTTTCTCGGTTGTTTTGATTTACTCTCTTTTAACATGTTTAAAATTTGATCTTCTTCCAAAACGGAACTTTGCTGGTTTAAATGGTCTCGTTTGAATTTTTATTCTGTTTGGCTTTGAAATTTTGTTTCTCTATTCTTTGGATGTCGAATAGTCTTCTTTGAATTACTTCCATGTCTTCTGGAGTAACAGACAGTGGTGTTTCTATAAACGTTTCATTTATTTCCGAATTAATTTGTTTGTAGCCGTAAATAGAAAAGGAGAGTAAAAGTTGAAGAAGTCGGAAAGAACAATTGAATAAAATATCGTCCCAACGTTTCATAAATCTGGTGGACTTGACACCCGGTGTTTGAGGCGTCAATTTGATATTTAAACCTTTTGGAATTGTGTTGTTATCTATGTACGATTTAAGATTTGAAGCATGATGTTCAAGCTGTATTTTCTTTTCGTTAAACTTCTCAATTTATTGAAATATGTTTTATTTTCCATGATCTTGCGAGGAAATAGATATGAACGGATTACACAAAATAAGATGTGTCATGCGTGTTGCCTGTATATATATATATATATATATATATATATATATATATATATATATATATATATATATATGTATAATGTACAAACATAGTCGATACATTAATTCTAATTGTACAGCCACAAAAAAAATCCAATTATCATCCCTTTCTTGAACCACTTTTGTATATTTTTTTTCATTTCAGGTTGTTTGTTTTCTTTTGCTAGAAGTTTTAAAAATCATAGCGAATTAAAACCTCAAAAATATGCTTCCACACATAAATATTATAATTAAATTATAACAAACAGCTCACTAATAGGGCATAATACATGTATGCCTTTGTAATGCTTATTGTGTATATTGAAAATGTTGCTAAACATCTGGAGATATATATTTAGAAGGCATTTATTCAAAACAGATAGAATGGATTTGTAGAAAAACATGAATAAGGGCAGAAGCCTGTTAATATTGGATCACCTATAAGTCTTTGGTAAACCATAATACATTTGTCATCACTCATGTTTCAATGGGCCTATAAACATATAAAATGGGAGACATCAGAAATGATGATCCAGGAACTATTTTTTCAAATTCTAAACATGCATAACTGAAACATGTGTAATTTTGATGCCCTATATAGCTTGCTGTTCGGTGTGAGCCAAGGTTCTGTGTTGAAGACTGTACTTTGACCTATAATGGTTTACTTTTTCAAATTTTTGACTTGGATGGAAAGTTGTCTCATTCGCAATCATACCACATCTTCTTATATCTATTAACTGACCTAATTTTATCGCCATCTGATTGTTTGTTGCTTTTGTATATAAATCAAACTTGGGTTTCTCATCTAAACTTGTTAACATTGTGTTACATCATCCAATATGGCTAGGCCTGTTATAGGTTTTCATTATCATGATTATGCGTTACTGATTTTGCTCAAAGTTGAAGGAAGTGCAGTCACTAACAATTACATCACTTGGTCTACAGTTGATGGTTGTCTCATTGAAAATCATACCACATCTTATTATTCTGGTTATTGTACATTATACATGTTATACACCTAATTTATTTTCAATCTATGAGTTTGACTATCCCTCTGGTATCTTTCATCCCTCTTTTATACAAGAAGACAATATTATCAAATGAATTATCATGATTATAACAATTGTTAATAGTTGTCCGACCTTTGTTAACAAAAAGCAGCTGTAATCAACATGGTCATGATGGTAGACATGATCAATGGTGATGTAAACAAGAGTGATTGTGCACACACTGAAATGTCATGTCTGCTTTGCCTACATGTAAAATTGAATTTATGTTGAATGTAAAAATGTAATACATCATGTATGAAGGTTTTGCTACATGTACAAGTATCACATAAACTTTCTATTATCAATTACCTTTGAAAATGAAGTCACGGTCAAATTAACCATGCCAGACAGATGATGTACATCCTACAAACTGACATTCAATACCCAAAATTTTGTGGTTTATAGTATCTGTGAAATAGACTTAACATCCAAACCATGAAAACTAAACATTGCCCAATGAAACATGAAAATGAGGTCATGGTCAGATTTAAAACCTTCCAATCAAACTTGTACAACTTACGAATATCCAATACGCCAAAAATAGTGATCCTATACATGTCATGCATTATGCATGTACATGTACATGTAGTTTATAGTATCTGAGAAACATTGGGAAATAGACCAAACCACAAAAACTAAACATTGTTCAATGAACCATGACATTTTCATTGAGGTCAAAGTCTGATGCAAGTCTGACAGTCAGACATATTCACCTTACAATCATTTCATACACCAAATATGCATGATACAGTTGACCTACAATTCCTACTGCTTGTAGTATCTGAAAACAAACTTGACAAAGTAACTGAAATAACCTTAATCACTGATCCATGAAATGAAGTCAAGGTCAGGTGAACCCTGCCTGTCAGACAATGAGACATGTAGACCTTTCAAGATACCTATATATATATATATATATATATACTATATAAATTTATCCAATTACTTGTTATACATGTTATACATGTAAGAGAGTATAAATTCACTGTTAATAATGACTGTTCAAACAGTAATATTTTTTTCAAACAGTCAGTGAACCATGAAAACAAGGTAAAGTGCAACGGACAATTCACTAACAGAAACTTTATAACATAAAGAAGTATCCAGGTCTTTAAGCTTCTAAAATGTACCTGGTGAAAAGTTATACAAATAGTTTACGCTGTATCCGCTGCCAGATTGTAATACCTATTTCCTGCATACTTCAACTTTTGTTGCAGGCGGGACAATAAAATTATACTTTGAAGTACATGGTTTATTTGTTTAATATGCTTGACCACTAATTTAGATTTTTTAAAATTCTAATTCAGACTTCAAGTACAGCAGGCAGTCATATGACACTAAACAATTATGACGGACTACGAGAGACCCTCATGGGTGGTTAAGGTCTTTTACACACCCTGGTGGTAGTTAACAATTGCAATGTCAACATAAACTTCAGATGCGATATACATGCACTGTATTGTAAATTTCACTGAAACTAGAATTTCACATTATCCAAATTGTTATTATATTAAAATGACTGATTATCCACTAAAGTATTCATGAATTCAGATATGATGCACTATTATTATTAATATTCACTGAAACTATGAATTTTCATTATTCCAAATTGCTATTTCAAATGAATAATTATCCAAGGTATTCATGGAATTCAGATACAATGTATGATCGCACTATTAATATGCACTGAAACTATGAAATCTTATTATTCCAAATTCATTATTGATATACCAAATGAATAATTATCATGATTATCCAAGGTATTTAGTCATCCAGTAATGTGGTCCTCCTTTAATACAATTTGTAAGTTTCCTATTTGTACAATGCACATTTTTTTTCTTGTCCAATTTAATCCTAACATCACATCATCATTATGGAATAATGCTGCAAGCGCTATTCATTATTTCCAAAACAATAAATAACTAGCACAAAATAATGAAATAATCCACTGTTTCACAATATGCAGCTATAAGAGTGACTCAGTGACATCTATATTTCCTATGCATCAAAGTGCACACGTAGCAGGCTTCATATTCTAAGTGGGAATCATGCTCAAACCAATATGATTCTACAAAAAAAATATACATTGAGACTAAAGTACAGTAAAATTTTAACTAATATAATACTATATACATTGTACGATACTTAGAAGAAGGACAATTACAATAACTATATTTACCTAGATGAAAACTAGCAATCCTTATTTGATTGACAAAAAATTCTAGAACTTATACAATTATATTTTTAAGTCCCAATTAACAAGAAGAATACATCTTTTGAAAAATTTATCCAAATTTTGAAGAGGACAATTATAATTTGTGAAATCATCTTCAAAATCATCAGTTTAAAATTCACCCCAAGGCAATAAACTATTGTGTCTTAATCTGTATATTAGCTATAGCATGTATATAATAATTCCTGATTATTACTTATCCAGTGTTAACATCCTGATTATTACCTATTTTAATGTCACATTTGCATGGTCATGAATTCATTTTCAGTAAATACATATATTTTTATTATTTATTTTGAATTTGAAAAAAGGTATTTTTAAACTAAATTATTAGACATACAATGCAGTTAACACAGTAAAATTTATGACAACTTACTTGATAATAATATCTATAAAAAATTATCTATAAAATATTTTAAAAATTTATGAGTTTACTTAGAATGTTTTCCCAAATTTGAATGTTAAACATAAAATAATTATGTAGAAAAGGCAAAAATCTGCAGTCAGATGTGAATGCACATGATGAAAGGAGATGTGGGATATATATCAATGATGCATCAACCCAACAGTAAGGCAACAATAAAGTAACCAAAACACAATTTAACACATGTAGAAAAATATGACTAACAGGGCACAATTTATATAAAATTTGACATGAAAATGTATAGTTTAGGTTCAAAGTATTTACAAATGTATAGTGATTTAATATTCTATGTTAAATCTAAAAAGAATATAATTAAGATGCTAACTTTGCTCTTTTAATATGTTTTTTTTTTATTTCTTTTTAACTTAAAACCATGTAGCAATTAACATGATGAAATATTTATAGATATTTTATTCATTGTAATTATTCATTTTGAGAAAAGATGCAACAACCTCCACAACCCTTGTTCAATATGAATCCTTAAGTACATGATGAAACAATTACTAATTGAATTAGCACATTTTGTTTAATCAACTGTGTTTAAATGGCAACTGTTATGACTCTGTGCATTGTTTCAGGAATATTAATTTAATAGTATTGTTTTATTTTGATGATTTATGTTATTTTGAACCATCTAATACATATTCACTTTCAATGCCTTATATTATCAAATATATTTCATGTTTTGTTGTCCATGATTTTGGAATTATTTAAAATTAAATGAAAATGCATACTTGCTAAATAAGTCACTAAAATTAATAATTTTCATAACATTTTATGGTCAGATCATATGTTTTCATACGCCGTCATATTAATTTGTACTATGCATGTTTTTCAATGGAAATTGTGACTTCACAATGCATTCTTAATAGAACGAAAACTATCAGCTGACAAAGCAAAACCAGGGAAATATTTGTAATCCAGCATTAGTAACACAATTATATGGATATGTTAATAATGTACATGTAAGGATTGGTTGGTTGTTGGTTATAAAAGTCCAGTGACAAGTATTTCATGCAAATTTAGGACCAGAGAGTTAACAATACATTAACATACAATATGTACATGATGTATAGGTCCTGTAAAAGGCCATCCCGCACAACAAAAGTTAACTAATGCCCCACATATTAGAGTTTAACAGTAAGACGATGAAGATCAAGAGTAACCTTTTTTATTCCCTGACCTTGTCGATCCTTGTCACCCTTAGGGTGATGTATGCAAAGTAAATAAGGGATTACATGACATACACATGATAAAAGGGGAGGGAATGGTTTCATACATGAATTTCAATGATGCACAACTTTACAAGCCCAAATCCTAACTTTGTCTTGGAACATGCAACTATGCACGAGTGTGGTGATATAGAACGTCGATTCATAGCCTATCTGTAGAAAGAACAAATGTGCACATTTTCCTTCAAAATCTTGGATCCATGATTATTCGATAGACATGCTTTAAAATATTGTTCATTTCTACTCACCGATTGTAATTTCCAGCTCAGCTTATATTGTACATGTTGTCTAACATCTGTACCTAAGTTTCCTGTATAAAATATAGTTTGCTGACCTGCAGGTCCAGTTTGCCGACAAGAAAATGAAGAATCGTTTACGGTGAAGAATTGTTTTCCGTTTTAATGAAACTTGACAGATCTAATTTATTATATTTTCTATTCCGCAGAATTTATCAAAACTTTTTAAATATAAATTTGAATGAATTCATTAGCATCTTCTGCAATAATATTAAAACTCTATTTTTAAACGAAGGCTTCTGGTATGTAAAACCAGTTATGAACGAATCTGAATAGATAAAATAAAAGTAAAGATATCTAAAGGAAAGTCAAACGCACATGTCAAAAAGAACGGACAATGCTATGGCAATAAACGGAAAACGACAAAAGAAAGACAAACAACGATCGCAAAATGAATAAATAAAAACAAAACAAGTCAACAACTGCACATTAGATGATAATAGTATAAATTATGGGCTGTTTCACAACTATATCAAATCTTTAGAGCCGGGTGAGACGTGATTTTTTTTACACTGAGTTGCTAACGTGACGCTAAAATATTTATATTAAACATTTACCGACTGCAACAACCTATGAAATGTTTGTTTTAAACATTTAACGACTGTGGCAATCTTTTAAAATTTGTAATGAATATTTTATGACTGTTACAACCTTTAAAAATTGTAACAAACATTTTACAACTGTCCCAACTCTAAAAACGTTGTAACAAACATTTTTTGACTGCATCAACGTCTGAAAAGTTGACACAAACAAATTTCAACTGTCCCAACTATTAAAAGGTTGGGACAAACATTATACAACTGCCACAACTTTTGGAAAGACTGTAATAAATAGTATTTGACTGTGACAACGCCGTAAATCACTGCAGCAGTCCTTAAATGACTGTTGATAACATTTTTTGATTTTCACAACCCATAAAAGTGTTGGGACAGACATTAATTAACTGTATCAGTTGCTTTGACAGTCATCTTCAGTCTTCCACAGACTAAGACAGCCGTACAACGACTGTTACTGGTATGGACAGCTGTTTTTTGTCCAGTAGTGAATGATTATGGATTGTTTAAATTTCTGGTAGGATCCATGACGTTACTACAACAAAACAAACAAACAAACAAAAAAGACAACATTAACACAAATGAATTAATTTTTATCTGACAGATAAAATTTCAAATACTTCAATAAAAGTTTTGCTTTGGTTAATATTGTCCTTATAATTATTGAAAATTTACCAAAATTGAAGTATTTAACCATGTATACATAGGTCTCTATAATTTGATCAAATCCTCTGAAATACATGAACACTAAAGTATTGTTAAAACATAAAAACCTCATCTGAACTAATGATGCTGTGAATTTTAGAAAAGATTTAAGGAATATTAGAAACAAGGCTCTGCTGTGAAATAAATTCACGAGAAATTGGCCCTCCTCTTGTTTGAAGTTTTAAGTCAGTAGTGTTGCATTTCTTTGATGTATATTCACACAGTTTTGTCAATAATGAAACTATAATAACTGTTATGCATATGGGACATTTAGTTAGTTATAAAAAGAATTAACCCACCATTTTCTTCGGAACATGTCTGTGTCAAGTCAGAAATATGACATTTGTTTTTCACCTATTTCGTAGGTTGATAACGTTTGATTTTGTCAGTTTTATAGACTGTCCTCTTGTTGAATATACCTTGGTGGTCTGTATTTTTGTTATACTTTTTTCTTATCTTTTAAATCAAACAAGTCTGGTAATCTTAGCTTATTTCATGATAAAGAAAGCAAAAATTTCTTTAATTTTAGTAACCATCTAGTACAATCCAGGATCCGCCTTGTACACATCTGGATATCCCGTATTTCTATCAGCAGATGATGGAATTTTGATTTGTACTAGATTTTAATTGGTATAAATCAGAAATCAAATTTCTACCAGTTGATAATTGAATTCCGATTTGAACTAGGAAGTTTCTGAATCCTATTGATTTCCGATTTGTACTGTAACATATATACCTCTCAAAACTGATGTCTTTGTCCACATCGACTACCTATTCACTGTAAAATGTTATAACATGTACGAGGTACTTTTGTACAAAATCGCAACTTGTACACGACATATATATATAAAGAAACAAAAGTTAAAGATGCACTCGAAAGATTGAACAAACCATAAGATAAAAAATATACATTATGATAATCCACTTTTCAAAAAGATAATCATGAATGGAAAGAATCATTTGGTTATATCTACATACTAATGTTTTATATATGTTGTTGTTTAGTTATATATACAATAGATTAAGTTTTGGTTTGCTACTAGGAATGGGCCAAAAGACAAATCATCATATAGCAAGAGGTGAATATGGCCGTCATGAACTATATATAAATTATGTATGTAAACCTATTATATATTTTCTTCTCTTACAATGCATGGATAATTGCAGACTTCCAAAACTATGCTACCGTATGATGTTTAAGATGAATGAACATGGACGTATAAATTGGTGTTCTAAAGTGCAAAGACTATTATTTTCAAATGAATTTGGTGTTGTATTGGAAAATCAAGGTGTGGAGATACAAAACTGTTTATGAATTTATTTAAACAGAGACTTAAAGACATAAACTTACAAACTTGGTCAGATTACATTGGTAACTCATAAAATGTGCTTTTACTCAAAAGTTAAGGATTATATTTGTATAAATGAAAATATACAGAAATTGTCATATAACCTTAGATATGAATGTTTGTCAATTATATGTGCAAACCATATGCTAGCTTTAAAAAGGTAGACATGAAAATCAACCAAGGGAAAATAGGTTGTGTAAAATTTGTAATACAAATGAAATAGAAGATGAATTCAATGTTGCACTAGTTTGTCCAATTTTGGCTGATATAAGGAGAAATATTTTACCAAAGTAATTGTAACAGAGACACATTAATAAGTCTTTTAGAACAAAAATTTAATTACTTTGAGAAATCTTGCTGCATTTTTCAAAATGCTAAATGCTGTAGAGAAGAAGTTTTGTCACTATGACTTTTGAAAATAAATATACTTGATAAATAAATTAATTTCTTACAAATACTAGTCTTTTAAAACATTTTGAAAATTAATAAAATATATATTTATATCTGAACCAGTGACAACTCTACACCATATTTATCCATCGGATCAACAGCAGTGATGGTGATACATGGCTGTGTACATTCTGTGTATATAACTCGTCTAAACATCAGCCCAACAATGTTAGATCTACAAATTTACAGATCTAACATTGTTGGGCTGATGTTTAGACAAGTTGTATATATATATATATATATATATATATGTGTGTGTGTGTGTATGTGTAATATGTTTGTGTTGTATTGTTTAATATATGTTATTATTAAACTGTAGTTGATATTATATTGTAAATTTATAAATGTACCGAGGCCTGTTTTTGTACAATAAACTTGATTTGATTTGATTTGAAAATTTACCCTCCGTAGTTTTTAATTGTTTATGCTAATTTGAACATTATTTAAAAGCTAAAGGGGAGGGGGTTAATTTTCCATGGTAGAAGGTCAAAATACCATGGCTATGTAAATTTTTTAAAAGACCAATACTTATTGGAGTATTATTGCTATGTAAAGGAGTTTGAATATTTGAAATTGTAGTGGAACAATGGGAGGTTAAATTTAAAATGGCGTAGGGTTCAAAATACATGGCTAAGTAAGAGTTTTGACCAAAAACTTATTTGAGTATTTATGTACACCTTATTTCAATACATGGTTATTAATAATTAGAAAAGTCCCTATTTATTTTGAGGTCAATGTCTCAAAGACTAAAAATAGATTGACATTTTTATGAAAAGAGATTTCTGGATGCTACTTTACTTGTACACAAGGTCTAAACATTATTAAAGGATAAGTTATATTGATTTCATCTTAGAGGTTATGGTCAAATCTAGTAAAACAATATTACTGACCTAAATTATGGCATAAATAAATCATACTTCAAGTAAACAGAAAAGCTTTGTCATCATGTCACTTTAAGCCTTCTTCTTGGAGGACATGGGGGTATGTGGCTTGGTAGCTTATTCTTAGATGACTTGGTTAGGTATCCTAAATAGATAAAAAAAACAAACAAACAAACAAGAATATGTCCATAGTACACGGATGCCCCAATCGCACTATCATTTGCTATGCTCAGTGGACCGTGAAATTGTGGTCAAAACTCTAATTTATATTAAGTTTCAAGTTGATTGGACTTCAACTTCATCAAAACTACCTTGATCAAAACTTTAACCTGAAGCGGGACGGACTAACGGACGGATGGACGAACAGACGAACGAACGGACGAATCAACGGACGAACGGACGCACAGACCAGAAAACATAATGCCCATAAATGGGGCATAAAAATGAAATTATAGGGATTCAATTTACCATGGCCATCGTTTTTTGACCCACTGCAATGATGAATTATAATCATTGGTTAAAAACTATTTATATTTTGTCATCGTAAAAAAGAATTATATATAATAAAATTATATTTTGTTGATTCTTGATTAACCTTCAAGGGTTACATTAAAGACCAAATGTTTGGACATTCAAAGAGTGTTTTGAAAACAATATCCACATTATTGTCAGAAGATTTGTTATGGTGTAGAAGCATCTTGAAAACATATCTGCTTTTATCCTTTTCCTTTTGGGGTGGGTAAGAATATAATTCTTAATAGGGAACTATAATTGAATAGTTGGGGAAAAGGAAAATGATATTGCAATTCTGTCATGAATAAGCTAATTCTTCATTTAAACTTTGGTCATGATGGTGAACCCGGTGTGGTTACCATTGCGCCCCAGGCCAAAGTTCATTTAGCACTAAAAGGAATGAGTTTTATTAGATGTTGTTAATAATTATAGGCAAATCAAAATGAAAATGATATTATAGAAATAGAAATTATTTTATCGGAGTATAATCGCAATTTTACATTAGGCTTTTTACTTAAACACTTAGTAAATGACAATAGTGAAGTAAAAATATGTAGAGAGGGCAAAACAGCTCTTCTTATTCCACTGATTGAAAAGTTCCAACTTGAAACAGACTTTGTTAAACTGCTTCTGCCACGAAAAATCAGTGCAAAAAATGCTGTTGCAATTCATTCACTTTATATCAAACCAATGTATCGTTCTGTCATTAATGAGTTTTATTTACTTAATTTAAATGGAGTAAATTCACAGGGACATATAAGTGCAGAAGATTTTATGAGGTTATTGCATGAACTTAAAACCTGTCATGCTCATTATTTAGTGCACATTTTACCAGTTTGCATTCGTTTAAAATGCACTGAATATAGACATGAAAGACTAAATCAGCTTTCAGAATGTACTTATGCAACACCTTACCATGGTCCTATTACAAATAGCCCTTTCCGTCATTTACCAGTAGAACAACAACAGTTAACAGGTGGTAGACCTGGATAATGTTATTATGTTATTCCATAGTTTGCATGTATGACATCTTTCACATTGTTATGTGTTTATTATGCTTATACACGATGAGTACACAATTGAATACCATTTGTCTTTATTTTAATCATATATAAGTTACTAGTAGTTGTTGATTTATTGATAGAAGAAATATACTGAAAAATAATAAACAAAAAAAAAGATTTGAAGTGGCCATATTTTTAATGAACATCCAAAATTTATTGTAGCATTTAAGCTCTCAAGGTCTATTGATTATTTAATATTTCATGATAATGTGGTTTTCAGAGGTTTTTATGTATTAATAAAACAATTTCTCCTTAAATTTCCAAATATAGGCAACCAATATTCAATAGTCATAATTCGATAAAAGGAAACAAATCCAGGCTGCAAACAAAAGCTAAGGAAACGCATCAGTCGCTATAAGAAAATAAAGGAACAACAGAAATACTAAACTCCAAGACAAATCTAAGTAAAAAAAATCGCTAATAGCCTGGCCAAAACAAACGCTCGAAAGCTTATAGAAACGGACCAACCGATAAACAACTGCCATATTCTTGACTTTGTACAGGCCATTATTTAAAAATAATTGTTTTAGTTCCACCAGGTTTATGTGTTTTTATTGTTTGTTATTGTCTTGATTTATTATTGTTTCATTTAGCTTGTTGAATTTGGTGCTTTGTTGCTTATAACTTGTGTACCTCATTTGACAAAAGAGAAAGTGCCCTTTTCCAATGACTGTTGTACAGAAGACTGAGACTCTCTTGTTAGGGTATTTTAAAGTTTCTCAACGTAACCGTTTTCTTTCTTATTTTCCTCCTCCCAAAGTCATTAACTCTAGACATGGAATAATTTTTATAGTTAGGTAAAGTTTCATGATTGCCAATGGTCTACTATCCAGCCAAAGAAACAAGGATATACATATTACAGCATAGCCTTCACCATGAAAAAACTCTATGATCGTATTTAAAGCATTAGTGGAATATCGCTGTTCAATAGTCATAAATCTAATCAAACAATAAAACAAATCCGGGTTACAAACCAAAACTGAACAATAACTACAAGAGGAAAACAACAGAACAGCAAAACACTGAACTACAGCAACAAAAAACATTTCAAAGAGATTATTCAAAAGCAAAGACCAAGTTTAGGGTAAATGTTGAATGAGATTCTAGCATATCAAAGCACACAAAATATCAGAACCCTATCATTTCTGTCAACAATACAAGTGTTCTCTAGAGATAAAAGATCAATTTCAACGAGTGAATAAGCCATATGATACCAGTATTAAACATCAGTTCACTTTCCAGACCTTAACACAAAATTATAAGCTTTCGCCGAAAAATGAAGGGTTTGTTTTATGCACACAAAAAAATTGATAGCATGTAGAACTTACGTTACATTTCATCAACAATGTGTCTCCGGAGTGTTTTTCTGGATGCTCCTTCAGCGGGAGCGCTCAAATGAGTTAATAATTGTCTATGCCAAAATTTTGAAATGTCGACTTATGTTAAGAGCTGTATAACTGAATGCGAACTTTTGCTTGGACTAATAACGTTTACTTTTGTTTATATAATTTTATTTGTTTTGTTTTGCACTTATCTCTAATGGTTAACATTCTTCATACCACCAGTGGATGAGAAGCCGGGATGAGAAGGTAAGCTTAACATGCTTAAGTGGAAGGTTCGGAACTACAAATATATAATCTTAACTAGAGTGGTGAAGTTACAGAACATGCATATTATATATACATTCGTAGGCATCGGTATTTTCTTCCAAAATCACAACTTTGCACGAGTTAACAAATACTGTTGTATCATTTTGTCCACTATTGCAAACAAAGTTTACCTTTCATCCTCCTACACTGCGTTGTGTCATATATTTAAATATTACAGCACTTATAAAACAGTTCGTGACTGAGGTCAGACCAAGATAACCGCTGACAACAAAAGCTCTGCAATAGTGAAAATAGCGAAGCGCTATTCTGGGTTCATCATCATCATTTACTCTCAGAGCCTTATATTTGAAAGCAAAGGATGTAAAAACAGAAACAGTTGAAAAGTTATACGACCAAAGAACAAACAAACAAAAACAAATAGTCGACGGTCAACTGTGCCTGGTGGACTTGAAATCGGAGGGTTTTTATTTGAATATTTATAAATGGACAATTGAAGGAAATTTAAAGGAATTGCAGAATCAAAACGCCTTTTGGCTGGCATGGTTTCTAAAAATGTCGATATAAAATCTGTTAACATCAGAGCAGTTAAAATTAAATTATAAATATATTCTAATTGTTTCCTTTGTTGAAAATGTAACACCATTTAAAACGAATAATATAAAGGTCATACAATTATTCAAGCATTTAGGAGACAAAAGTTAAATCATAAAAGCGCTTTTAACGTTGAATTCACCTGAACGTTTGAAAAGTCCTAGATTTATCATTTATTTAAAGCGTTTGAAAGATAAAGAATTTAAAGACTACAAAATGGCGCAAATTTATATTTTATTGATGGTTATATGACAAAACATCAAATTTTGTGATTTATAAATAGCAATGCGAATGTTATTTTAGAAAAGAAGCATACCAAAACAGGAGGAGAAATCAGGAATCTTTTACGTGAGTATTTCTTTATATTTGACTTGTTTAGCTATTTTTATTTGTATGAGAAAATGTAAACAAAGTATCTACGGTACTCATATGCTCATGTACCAGTTCTATAGCTGATATATTTGTTCAAACAGCTCGGTCAATTGTTGGTTGTAATACATTTTTTCAATTATCTTTTTTTATATATATTTTGGACATCTTCACTGGCTGTCCAAAGCCAAAACCACTCTTTAGATTTGTCTTGACTTAATCTTAATGGTTTATATATTGTCATTAGAACAAACGACATATAATATATGTGGACACAAAATATAATATACAGTACTGCCTGGTATACAATATGAATTTGAAGTATACAAAAGGAGGATGATAACAAACATTTAGCGAAAATACCGTGTCATGAATATGGTAGCAAATGCAGCTATTGTGTTTCTTTTGAAACGTACGTGTAAACAAGTACCTGTGTTACTTAGTATTCTTAAATCAAGATACAGGGGCAGATCCAGCCATTTTCAAAAGGGGAAAGGGAGGGGGTCCAACCATATGTTCCCAGGAGTTCCAACCACCGGAACCCCCACCCCCCTGAAACATAATAAGCACAACACCTCATATGTGAAATCTTTTACATTTACTGTATCATCATACAATTTCTTATTTTGCAAAAAAAAAAACTAAAACTTTAGCATTTTATATCATGTAACTTTAATATTATAAGAACTTGTTCAAATTGCGAAAAATGCTAAAATTTTAGCTTCATAAATTGAATCGTTTTTTTGGCAGCTAAAATTTTAGCCGTAAGAGTTTTGAATTCCAATTTTCGGTAGGCTAAAAATTTAGTTTTATTATATAAATGTATTGTGTATTATATATAAAAAGGGAATGCTAAAGTTATAGCAAACATATTATTTCTTTTCTTTTTATTGCAGGATGATACTAAAACAGTTGTGAATTTTCTTTTCTTTTTTCTTTAATAGATAAATTGTATTCAGCTGAATTATTGAAAAGCTGTATGCAGTTTCTCTAACACAAAAGAAAATAAGGTTTTCCAACATAGATGCGAAGTGTTCCTTCTTTATGACATGGTTATTCAAAAGATATATGTAAGTATTCAGACATTTAATTAAAACACAGATTTTTAGCGAAAAACATAGACTTTTAGCCATTTTGCAAAGATTCAAAACAAACCATTTTGAGAATGAGAATTGCAGTTTTCAATATTTATTGCAGTCCGTTATATGTTTTATATTCGATGATAAGCTCATTCGAGCTTATGTTGTAGTATGTTTGCCAATATGCCGAATCAAAATAAAGTTTTACTTACTTACTTACTTACTTACTTACTTACTCGTCAAAAGTTCACAAGAGAGGCGAAAGATACATAAGTCGAAAATAAACTGACAACGCCATGGCAAACAAAAAATGAAAAAGGCAAACAGACAAACAACAGTACACGAAATATAACAGAGCAAACTAAAAGACTGAGCAACACGAACCCCCGCACAAAACTGGGAGTAATCTCAGGTGCTCTAAATGTGTAGGCAGATCCTTTTCTACGTGGCACACGCCGTGTTGCTAATGTAAGTACACACATGGTGACAGGTTTAATTCGGTAGGTCGCATTCGGGTAAAAGTGGACGGTATTTTAGTTAGGACAATTTGAACATGTCCGTTGTCAACTGTGAAACAGACATTCCATAACGTTAACCAACTCGTTATGGCGTCCGTAAAATTTTCCAAGGGATGATTTCAACTTCACTATAAACCCTCTTTCAAAGAAATCATAAAAGGAAATGCAAGCTCTAGAATGTCATATTAACTGGAGATATATACTCCATATGAAGGCCCTGCTGGAATATTGCTACATAGAATGTTCAATTCAAAATTAGGAAACTGAAATCATCTCTTTTGTCGTAAAGTTTTGTTCCCAACCGACCCTCATTGTAAATTGCTTGATGTAAGTCAAGATATAAAGCAGACTAAACTGTACCAGGTGTGTCGTTTATTTTAGGTTGGATGAGATAGATGCGTTCAACATAGTCACCAAACTACAAATTAGTTCGTGAGAATACATCCTTTCTATAGAGGAAATGAAGTTAAAGGAAAGTGCTAGCTTCCTAAGAAGCTCCTGTATGAGGTCAACCTCATATGAATAAAGGAACAAATTGACAAAAAGGGCACCGTTGCTTCACCTGAAGATGCCGATTACTTGTTGAAAAGAATTGTCCTCCAAACGTAACTTATACGTTGTCAATCAAGGAATTCAGCATCTTAATAATGTCAGTTTGAAGGATTTTCTATGTTAGAATCAAAGTGATTTTCACAAAGTACAATTTATTCCTCCCTATGACAAGATGCTTGTATCTACTTTGGCCATTCTTTTCTATGAAACAAATCAGGACCATTTTTTTCTCTTAGATTGGAATGGAGCATGCATGTGAAAAGGGTAGAAAAGTCAAATGCTTTGATACTACTGCAAGAGGAAAGATACACACATTGTATGTACTCATTTAAACCTTCGGAATTTTTAGTATCCACATTTGATTCACGCCTCCCTAGAATAGGTAGTTTCACAATATCTTTCAAACCCGGCTTGAGTCTTGATAAAATTGATGATAATAATTTAGAAAGAGGTTTTGTGAAACACTCGGAAGACTTACAAATATAACGGTGTTTATAAAGACACTTATGTAATTCAGTGAAGGAAGATGCAGTAATTTATCTTTGGTTGAAATAAAACAAAACATAGAACAGACCAATGAGTATCGAGGATTTCCACCTTGATACTTTGATATATGTCGTGGGGATATACGTTGAGTTCTTAACTGAATTATCAATACCTTATCCATTCAATTATTAAGCAATTTATTTAACGTGATACACACACAAAAGGATGTTGTGTTTAGGCTTAATCTGCGGGGACAATAACGTATTTGTCACGGAGGTAGGACAAGTGCAACATTTTGGTTTTAAAGATTAATGTAGTATGTGTATTTATATTCATATATCCATTCAGTTTTATAATTCTGATTTGTATCAACGACCTCACAGTCTTAATTCATTCGGAAAGAGTATGTACGTCCCCTTATAGTTGATGTGTTTCCTCTGTTTTGGTTTGTAACCCGGCTTTGTTTTCTCTCAATCGATTTTTGACTTTTGAACACCGGTATACTACTGTTGCGTTGCTTTATTCTTTCGATCTTTGTCTTTTATGTCATCGACTAAATCAATCAGTATTTTAAAGTGGTGTTTCCGATTGATTGATTTATACGTTATACTCGATATTTCTGGTCTTCGGATAAATATTTCGTGGAAAAATGTTACTGATAGTTTGAAGTCACCAGTACTAACGTGATCTTAGTCAATATTCTGCAGCACGTGTTTGTAATTGAAAATTTTAGTTGCAATTGGTTTGGTATAAGTATAAGAAATGACAGGTTTAGATAGGTTTTTAAAGTAATGGGTTTTTTAACAGTGGTTTCCAAAAATAAGTTGTACAGAGAATGACGTTTTGAAAGGGGTAGTGAAGGAATGTGATGAATACCTAACGTCGTTTGTATAAATCTCAGGATATCACTAATAAATCTCATAAGATTAATGATATAGAGAAAAGATGATTAAAGACGATGACCATGATTGCGTCTACGTCGAGGAGTAGAGTGAAAATGTTCACCACAACCAACGAGCTCAGAAAGAACTATATACAATACCTATACTGGCAATGTTGCAACCATATAGTGTCGCAGTTCCTTATTCACGAATCCAGTAGTCTTATTTTTTTGTATATAGAGGTGTTGCAAGATGAGGATTGTTGGCACCGACATTTATAAATCCGCATAGGTTACACTTTAATCTGTAGACGATATTTGAAGTTTTACAATTCAGATCTTACTATCTTCTGGTCAAGTGAGATTTTTTATTTAAATTGCTTGTAAATTGAACATCTGTTACTACAATTTGCAGGTTTTGTAGGTTTTGGTTTTACATTGGGAAATGAAATAATGTTGATCAGAGTCATTAAAGTCCAAAATGTCTTGTAGTAGAACTGAACACGGCAGCGTATAAATATTACTGCTATTCATAAGTACGATGATCTGGATGTGTCGTATTCGAGGTATTTGCTAAGTATGCTGATAAAGGACACCTGCCATTTCAGACGACATCGTGTCCATGGACCGTGTTAGAGTATTGTAAGAACGTAAAGGCTTTATCAGTGTTTTGAAAATTCCTATTTTTTTAACGATATTACTACAAATGTTCGCAGCGCTGTTTCAATAAGACATATGATATGGTATCGACGATGAAGTAGTTTATAGTTAAAGTTTTCGACCACTTAATGCATTGTTACGTCAGAAAATCGCCTTTTAATTGTAGCCAACAAAAGACACAAATCAATAATAAAATTTAACAAGATTTATTATACACTAGTTTACAAAAAGTATTACACAAAAAGAAATGTCAACTTAACTGTCAAAATATGAGTCCAATCTTTTATCTTTTCTTTATCCGAAATCTTCACGGAATCCACAGAATATTACATCCAATTGGTCACAATCTAGTATGATGTAGTTTGTAAATAAAAGTGTCAATCCAACTGCAGAGAATGTTGATGTCTATCGATGTCTACGTCTATCTATGTCTATGTCCAAATCTCTATATATTTTACTAACTTTTGGGTCTGCATTTAAATACTCAAACAGGAAATTTCTAGACAACGCTAGAAATATAAATTACGCATCTTTTGTTATGATCATTCTGGAAACGTTATGTAAGTGAAATAGAAAGTTCTAATCATTCCCTGAGTATCAATGAATGTTCCAGTGAATTCTAAACTGCATAGTTGTAACACAATGTATTTTATTTTGTACACAATGTATATAAAACAATGTAAACATTCTTAGGCCACACAAAACAAATTAGGCCAACTAAATAAATATAATAGTTACAATATCATAACACCTCCCCTTAAAAAAATTTGAGTGTAACAAAACTTTTCATGAATAATATGTACAAAATACATAGTATATACAAATTGTTTCAATAAGTTCTAGATAAAGCATCTGCTATTACATTATCTTTACCTTTAATATGTTTTACAATAACATCATATTCCTGTAACAATAAACTCCACCTAGTCAATCTCTGGTTCTTGTTTCTCATTTTATATATGAAGGTGAGAGGATTATGATCAGTATAAACAAGAATAGGATGCACAGTGGGATTTAAATATACATAAAAATGTTGAAGTGCATACAACAGTGCAAAACACTCTTTTCAATAGTTGAATAATTTTTCTGATGTTTATCTAATTTCTTAGAAAAATATGATATAGGTTTTCAACATTATCATCTGTCTCTTGATATAAAACAGCTCCAACTCCTACATCGCTTGCATCAACGGCAAGTTTGAATTGTTTTCATAGTCTGGAGTGATCAGAACTAGACTATTAATTAAAAGTGATTTGCTATTTTCAAAAGCGTTTTGACAATTTTCACTCCAGATGAATTTAGAATCTTTCCGTAAAAGATGAGTCAATGGTTGAACAACAGTCGCAAAATTTGAACAAAATTTTCTGTAAAATCCAATCATGCCTAAATATCTCATAAGTTGTTTTTATTTGTAGGAGGAGGAAATTTAGTAATTGCATCCACTTTAGCCGTAATAGGTTTCACTTGACCCTGGCCAACGGTATGCCCTAAATAATCAACAGTGGCCTGACAAAATTCACTTTACCAAGATTAACAGTCAAATTTGATTGTGACAATCTATCAAAAGTATCATATAAATGTGTTAAATGTTCTTCCCAGCTATCACTACATACAATAAGATCATCAATATAAGCATAACAACAGTCTAAATCTTTTATAACATTATTGATCATTCTTTGAAATGTAGCTGGAGCACTTTTCATGCCAAACGGCATTACAGTATATTGAAATAAGCCGTCTGGTGTGACAAAAGCTGATATTTCTCGGCTCTCTGTGTCAATGGGACTTGCCAGTAACCTTTCAATAAATCAAATTTGCTCACAGATTTTGCTTTTCCAATGTTATCAATGCAATCGTCTATCCTTGAATCGGATAGGAATCAGATTTTGAAACAGAATTTACTTTTCTGAAATCAGTTACGAAACGAAAGGTTTTATCTGGTTTGGGCACAAGAAGACAAGGAGAGCTCCATTCACTGTTACTCGGCTCAATAATATCATTGTCAAGCATATGTTTAATTTCTTGTCTCATAAATTCAAGTTTGAGTGGATTGAGCCGGTAAGGATGTTGCTTAAATGGAGAAGCATCACCAACATCGACATCATGACAAACAGCAGTGGTTTTGTTTGGCACATCTGGAAAAGATTTTTAAAAGAAAATACCAAAGCTTTTAATTTTCTCTACGATCAAAAGACAGATGTGCAAGTTTTGAATCTAAATTTGACAAAATTTCTGAATTTTTCAATCTAACTGTCTCTTCCATAGTTTTAGAACTAAAGGTGGTTCAATTACATCTGGTTTGTCATGATTGTTCTCCAATTTAACCATGGCTAAAGTGGCAACTGGTTTACTTTCACCTTCATTAGTACGCTCAAAATATGGTTTTAACATATTAATGTGACACACTCTATTTTGTTTACGCCGACCTGGTGTTTTACAATATAATTAAAATCATTAATTTTACTCTCTATGGTATAAGGACCACAATATTTAGCTTGTAATGGATGTCCAGGGACTGGCAAAATACAAGTACCTTATCACCAGGCTCAAAAATCTGTCCCTGGCATCTTTATCATACCATATTTTCATCTTATTCTGAACAGTTTTAAATTGTTCTGAGCAATTTGACAAGCAGTATACAATTTTTCTTTAAATCTAGATACATAGTCTAGAAGATTCAAGTCAGTGTGTTCAGTAAGCCATTTTTCCTTAATCAATTTTAAAGGTCCCTTACAGTATGACCAAATACCAACTCAAAGGGACTAAAACCAAGGGATTCTTGAACAGCCTCTCGGACCGCAAAAGTAAAAGTGAACACCATCATCCCAATCCCTGTCAAATTGAAGACAAAAGTTCTAATCATGTTCTTCAATGTTTGATGAAAACGTTCTAAGGCACCTTGAGATTCTGGATGGTAAGCACTTGATCTATACTGAGCAATCCCTAACTGGTACACGACTTGCTGAAATAAACCTGACATGAAATTTGAACCCTGGTCGGACTGTATAGACTTTGGAAGTTCTTCTAGCGTGAAAAAATTTGATCAGAGCTTTGACAATAGTAGGTGTCTTGATATTCCTTAACGGAATAGCCTCAGGAAAACGAGTGGAGGTACACATGATTGTCAATAAATACGCATTTCCGGTCTTGGTCTTCGGTAAAGGTCCAACGCAATCAATGAGTACTCGGCTAAAAGGTTCTTCAAAGGCTGGAATAGGCAGAAGTGGTGCTGGTGGTATTTTCTGGTTAGGCTTACCAACAACCTGGCATATATGGCATGATTTGCAGTATTCTGCGACATCATTTCTAAGTCTTGGCCAGTAGAAATGCTGCAAGATTTTAAGGCAAGTCTTCCTTATACCTAAGTGTCCAGCCAAGGGGGTGTCATGGGCAAGACCAATAATTTCTTGCCTATAAATTTTCGGCACCACCACTTGGTATACCACTCTCCATTCCTCCTCTGGGGTAGCATCAGGGGCCTCCACTTTCTCATTAAATGCCGTCTTGATGGTAATAGCATTCGGCCACTTTGTCTGCTTCCTCCTGTGGTTGAGCCCTCTTGCTGAGCTGAAGAACTTCAGGGTCTTTATTTTGTTCTTCGACAAATTTCCTTCGGTCTAATGAATGGCTGTTTACTTCTGGCCATGGCATAATTACATTCTTGCTAATACTAGGTGGTCTTATTACGGCCTTCTCTGAGCTACCGGGACCTTCAATATCGGCTAGAAAGGTGTCAGAAAGGTCCATGTAATCAAACTGGTTTTCTTGCAAATCTTCATTTTGTTGTTTTCTAGCCATCACCCTAGTAACGACACAAGCTGGATACAGTTCAGCATCATCCTCAGGTGATTTAGCATCCACCACCGGTTCACTGGTAACAATTGGTTCAGCAACCACTTTGTTCCTAGCTAGATCATTTCCTAGCAATAATGAAACACCCTCAACAGGGAGATTAGGACGAACACCCACAACAACCGGTCCAGTTATCAAATCTGACTTCAGATAAATACGATGGAGGAACATCTATACAACCTAACTCCACACCTTGTAACAAAACGGAGGCACCAACAGAAGTCTCCTCGGACAAAGGCAACACACCTTCTAACAATAAAGACTGAGAAGCTCCAGTGTCCCGTAAAATCTTAATAGGCTGAGGAGTAGTATTATCAACAATAGAAACAAACCCATCAGACATAAAGGTTTATAATCCTCCATGTAATCACAAAACTGGACTTAAAAGCCTGACTCGCAGGACATTCCAACGTATTGGTAACACGGGTGTCGTACAAGCACTAGTCTTGGGCTTATTATCTCTTTCATTCTTCTTCTGGAGTCTGAAACAATCAGCCATCAGGTGACCATTCTTCTTACAATAAGCACAAGTCAGTGACTTCTTCTCAAAAGTATAAAATTTCGGACTAGACATATTATAACTAGACTGACTCTTATTCTGTGCAACAGGCTTACTCACAGTACGCTCAGAGCTTTGATTCTTGCAATTTCCACTTGAAGTATTAAAACTGTGACCTTTGAAACTTCTTTTATGTGAAAGGGTATAATTATCGGAAATAACAGCTGCATCTTGTAATGTCTCAACAGTTTTGTCATCTAAATGTGTTTTTAAGTCTAAATGAACA